>JAVKPL010001675.1:0-17237 GCA_032173675.1 Gastrolobium villosum
ATCATTCGTTGCATGGCACCTAACTTGCCAAAGCTAGCCATGGTGAGCCACACAAAACAAAATGTAGATAAAGAACTCATAGCTTTGAGTCAGAGAAGACATAACAGACTTGTGTAGTTGTGTTTTTAAAGGCAACGCTATAGGCTTATATATATATATATATATATGGATAGAAAGGAATAAAGCCCAGATCAATCTTTTCAACTGGGGTAGAAGGACATTATGCAAAACAAGTACTAGTGAAATACCTAATCCAATCATACAAATGAAACGGTTCAGGAATTGGATAAAGAAGAGAAAGAGTGTGCAGTGAAAAAAAAACGGAAGCATTATTATAATTACAAGAAAAAAGACGATGGCCATGGTAAACAAATCACAACACCAAATTTGAATTCCAAAATTAAAAATAAAAATAAAAATCATCACTTCAACACCAGATGAATAAACTCAAACCTTTCTTCGTATCTGCTATCTCGAGAAGCTCAACTAGATCCACATGACTCTTAGGCTCCACTCTTTTCTCCCCCACGATGTAACAACAACATTGTTGGCCTAAAGCATACAATACCCTATGATTTTAGGACTTGCATTAGCAGGACAAAAATAAAAGACAAAAAAGAAAAAACAAGCAGACCTCATCATCACTTATTGGGAACGGTATCGTGCACTGTTAGGGATCATGATATTTTGATTATCATATATTTGCATAATATGGTTGTCATAAGTTCATTTTTTTCTACAACCATATGAATCCTAGCAAAAATAAAAATAAATAAAATTAGGGACTGCCTATAAACACTAAAACAGAATCTGTACACTGGTATAGACTATAGAGATAAACATTACTTGGACCCCATCAATGTTCCTTCAACTTGAACACAGTACTAAATTTTGTTTTTGGCTGACCCTCTACTTTGTTTTCACCATTGGCTCAATTTTTGCAAAAGGAGATATTTTGTTTTTTACAGTAAGCTGAATGTTAATTGCAAAACGAGTTTTAATTTTTTAAAAGTTTTGAATTAAAAATGATGGGTTAATTGTAGAAAATAAATGGTAGTTTTGTAAAATTACCCATATTCCCAGTATTTTGATAATCAACCAAACATAGAATTAGGAAACCTGAGCTAATATTTTCGGTAATATTTTGTCCTACTAAATAGTTTTTGGTTACTGATCTGGATAAAATACAATAGGCCCACAAGGGCTAAAGCCCAAAGATTAAAGCCCAAAAACGTAGGACCTGAATAATGCGTGATATCTCACATCGCGCATAAAGAAAATGGACTAAGCGCGATGACTTCTTCGCACCTAAACTGCCTTTGACATGACTTCAGAGTTAAGGAACTGATCAATAATATGAATAAAGGAGCCACCGCGCCATAGAACCAATACACGAAGGATAGCTCCAACTTTGCACCACTCTACCAAGATAGCTTGACATAAAGAGATAAGGCTAGAAAGGCATCAGCTGAACCTACAGCCCATGAACAACCAATCATAAGAAATATTGCCTACCAAAGGCGGCATCAGATTCACTATATAAACAGAGGGTACATGCCCAAATATGATAATCTAATTCAGTAAGAATACAATATAAGTCTGGCTTTGATACTGACTTGAGCGTCGGAGTGTCATTGCAGGTACCCTTCCCCGTCAGAGTCATCACACCAAAGGAGAATCACATCAATATCTCTATTAATAGCTATCAACAGCCCAATAAGTAGATAACTCAACCCAAAGTCTTCTCTCTTCATCCGTGTGTGTTTAGGCCCGATACATATGGCCTGCCCCATGAGCACTGGTCCGATCATTGGCGCTGTCTGTGGGATTATCTCTTAAAACCCATTCATTCAAAAATCTAAAAGCATGTTGATACCAGAAGCAAGTCTAGAAGAACGGTTCCAAGGGGAAAGCAAAAAAACACCAGCTTCCTCAGTCGCACCAATCTTCGTACATCATGAGATTCCACCTACAACCCAACAGTTGATGAAACTCATCACCCAGCAAAACAAAAAAATCTCTAAGCAGAATCGAGATTTAGCTCGATTAAAAAAAATTACAGAAAGCCAAAGAAGAAAAAATCAGGAAAAAGGAAAAGAAAAAGAAAAACAAAAACAAAAAAAACTGGAAAGAGAAACTGAAAAAGAACTTGAAAATTCTCATGAAAATGAACCAGGACATGAATATTCGAAAAAAGATCTTGGACCCTCCGGTCAAAGCAAGAAAGGAGAAGAAGAAAAAGAAATACCTAAAAATTCTCAGGGAAACTCTAAGACAGTTTCACGCTTCTTATATCCTTTTATCCCCCGCGTCATGAAGTGTCCCCATCCCCAGGGATGTGAAAATTACAACTGAAAAGTATAATGGAAAGGGTGATCCGCAAGAACACCTGGAGCAATTCCAAACAAACATGATGGCACAAGATGTTGCTGATCCGGTAGCTTGCAGATTATTTCCAACAACACTGAAAGAAATTGGGCTTATGTGGTATTCCGCTTTGCTAACCAATTCAGTCCAAAGTTTGGAGGATCTCACTAGCCAGCTCCTCATACGATTCGCAACTAGCAAAGTGCAATACAAATCTACTCATGCCTTGAAAACAGTACGGCAAGGAGCATATGAAACTTTGCGCAACCCTCAATAGGTTTTTTGATGAAGCGCTCTTGGTGAAAGATCTAGATTCACAAGTTTCCTTACATCTCATCATTGAGGGATTACTCGAAGGCCCTTTCTCTATGTCGTTGGCCAAACACCACCCATGCACCATAGAAGAACTCAGAGCGTGATCTGAAAAGTTCATTAACCTTGAAGATTATAAACGATCCCGGGTGCTCCCGAAATAAAACCATAGATAGACAATTTTGAAAAAGACTTCCAGAAAAATTTTCAAAGATGATTCCTGTAAGAACCCGCACCGCTAATTAAGGAGATTAATAATTAAATGTGATAATTTGGAAATAATTCCATAATTGACCCTAATAATTATTATGAGGCTTTAATAATTATAGTAAGTGAGTAATAATGCTAAAAGTCATTTTTCGGACGAAAAGCGCAGATACCGGTTATACTACCCTGTATGAATGCGTACCGGTGAAGTATCCTGGAAAATTATAATAAGTGCATGATAATTACTAGAATAATATGTAGGACTTGTAAAATGATTTTCAAGTCAAAATAATGGGAACTGATGCCAGAGCTGATACTGGCTATGGAAAAGCCAGCGCGTACCGGAAAGGTGCTCCGAAAAATAAAATAAAAATATGATAATTCTTGTAAAATAGAATAGGTTAAGATTTCAAAGTTTGAGATTAAAATATTTTGTGTAGCTATTAATGCTAATACTGCGCGTTCAATGCTTTGGCTATAAATACTCTTTTGTTTATGCACAAAACCCTAGGACCATAATTTCTACGTGAAGGGAGGCTGAGCATTTGCTCTAAACACTGTTCGATTGTCTCCTTCCCTTGCCTTCACCCTTTCTTCATGGAAAACCACCAAATGACCATCTTTTCTCTTGGTTTTGCCTTGTAAACACCTTGTGGTTGTGTTGGGTTAAGTGAGAAGCTTGTGTTTCTGAGTTGGTCTATTGTCTTGGTGTCTTTGGTGCTGACCTTGGGGAGTTGATGTGTTGGAGCCATTGTAGTGGCATTTTGAGCTTCAAGAAGCTTCCTTTGTAAAGAAGAACTCATCTTTGTTGGTCCATTTTCGTTTTCTTCAATGTCGGTACCTTGGAGCTGACTTGTGAGCTCCAAGAGCACCATTGGTTGGCTGTTTCAAGCTTGGGTAAGTGTCACCACCTTTGATCATGAGTTTTAATGGGTAAAAGTGGAGTCTTGGCTTGTTTAATGAGTTAAACAAGTAACCAACTGATTTATGAACCTAAAAAGAATTAAAGATGCATGCTTTAACGTTTAGAATTGGTAAAAGTTGGATCTTTGGTTGGATTTTCGCGAAATGCAGAATCTGTGTTCTGTTGCGAAATATCCGGATATTTGGTTGTGAATATCCGAATATTGGTATCCTGATATTGATATCCGGATATAGGGTTCTGTGATATCCGGATATGAGATATCCGGATATGCCCCCGATATATATCCGGATATTCTGGGTTTTTGATGAACAGTGAGGTACTGTTCATACAGATTTGAGGTATGGGTTTGTGGACCCTAGTTTGATGAAGTTGGACTTCTGTAATTAACTATCTAAGTCAGAACCTAAGGGGTTAAGCGCTTGTGGCTTGTGTGAAGCCTTAAGATGTAAAACGTAAAGGAAAAACGTAGTCTTTATGTTTATGCTTATGAGCAATGTTGTTGATATAATTATTGGTCCAAACAGATTGTGATTGTACTGTTTGTGGACGTTGAGCTGTGTGGACTCTTGGCTAGGATTGATTGCTTGCAAGGCAAGCTTTCGTGTCCTCGGTTTAGCCATGTTGTGGTTCCACCATGTCCCATGGGGGTATGGTTATATGCATGCTGTGTTACATGCTTTTGATGTTTTGGAAATGCTGTTGAGCTGTTATATGCAATGTGCCTTTATGATATGCATGTGGTGTCCACCTATCCGGTAAGCCTGAGTATATGGTACATACAATATGGTGAGAATGTGGGTGAGGTGCAAGCGGTGTTCCTTATAGTATTATGTGGTATGAACAATCGTTAATGATTATGGTTAAATTAACAACAAGAGTGTCACATCCATATCAATTGTTGAAATCGCACAATCATTCAAGTTCAGAATAGAAAAACCACAAGCACTGACAGCAATAGAAAAAAAATGTTGGAAAATTGTTCATTGCCAAAACCACTTACATTCTAGGCAATATATTTCCAGCGTGCTGAACAAGGTCATGTAGATCAACTACGAGAACGTCGTGTCTGCTTTCGTCTTTGAAAAATATCTCAAGCCTCCTAAGCTCGTCGAAGGCTCTCATATCTTAGGCACAACACAACACAACACAACGAAGAGAAAACCAAATCGAAATGAATAATTGAACCGAGCATAGCCTAGTTAAGTGTATGATATGAACAAGGGAATAATGTTTTACACAGTTCATAATATTTGTGAGGTGAGAGTCTAGAAGTTCGAAGCTCCGATAGCATCTGCGCCGAGTATTTGAGAGCGTCTCTGAGATTGTTATCATCCTACGATGAGATTCAAGCATGAAATTAAGGAGGGAATTAGGTTACAAAAAAGGGGAAGAATGTGGTGATGGAGATTACCAGAGCGCGATGCATGAAGAATGCGTTGTGTTGAACGCCGGCAATCCCCTCAGCGAGCCATTTCTCTTCATCCTCGAATCCCTCTGTTATCATTTCTACTCGAATTGAGATCGCTCGCGACTTTGGAAATTGGTACCCGCAAGCAAATGCTGGGGTTTGGAACGTTGAATTGAATCTCAGGCGAAGATGCTTGACCAACACATATGATAAACCACGTGATCGATTTGAAAAATAATTAAGCCCAGGAACGTGTCACGACAACCGCTAGTTATGCCGAAGTTTTAACGAAATTTCGAAATGGGTTTAACCATTATTTAGCTCAGGCTCAGCCCAGTCTGATGATAATACCAATAACCCAAAGAAACTGCATTTGTCTTAACAGTGCTAGGAACAAAAAAAAAATTATGTGGCACAAAGTTTTTACAAGCAAAGGCTCTGCATTTCAGAATTTGCAGAAACTTTCACGGACTCAATTATATGTAGTAGAAGCTTTTTTTTTTGGTAGTTATGTAGTAGATGTTTTTATGTATAAGGAAAAATACTAATTGAAATTTTTATTGCCATAAATCAGAAAATTTTTATGGTTTTTGTACGTAGAACTTATCGTAATTCAAAAGCAAATTAATAATTTTAATATCCAATCATAATTGTTTAAATTATTTTTGGAATCCGAAGCTAAATTATTTTTTAACATGAAAAAGGTTTGGAGGAAAGAAGTATTTCTCATAATGCGTTTTATTTGTTCAAAACTAAATAAGTGAAATTATAATAAAAATAATTCATATAATCACTTTTAATTTCCTAAATAAAATTGTGATAGATACACGTTAGCGAGTCTTATTTTCCACTGAACGTTGTAATATTACCACGAATTTTTGTAGCAAGTATCACTCATTAGCAATAGCTGAAAAATTGGTAATAATGGTAAATAATGAAATCTGTTTATCAACCTGTACTGTACATTCTCCCAATATCAGTGGCATGAAAGACAAAATTACTTAAACCATGCTTGAAAAAAAAAATTATATATATATATATATCAAGCAATCTTTGCCTACATGCCATGTAAGTGATCCTCTCTTCCAAATAAAAAATAAAAACCACAACGTACCGGTTATGTTTTAGAGTAAATACACTTTTTGGTCCCTAACGAAAAACACAATTCCCATTTTAGTCCCTCAAAATGGATCCATTTAGTTAAAATAATGGTCTCTCACAAATTCAAAAAAAAAACCATAATAGTCCTTCAAAAGTATTAAAATGGGTCCACTTTAAATTACATTGAGAAGTCGACTAATATTTTTTTTATAAGAGACTAAAATGGAACCGTGTTATTATTTTTTTTTGTTAAGGACGCAAAAAGAGTATTTACGCAAAAAGGTTCAAACTACCCGATTGACTCCAAAATTTGCAACGCGGACATTTCAGCCTCAGCAAGTATTGAGCACGAGGAGGCCACAGACATTGAGATGAACAATGGAAGGCATCAGTAGCAGTAGCAGACTTCTTCGCTTTTATTGAGAAGAAGGGCCTTGCTTCTGTCCGTTCCAACCGAAATAACCAATCTTGATAATCTGATTCGAATACATCACTTAGGGGAGGAATCCGACTCGGAAATAGAGAGTCAAACAAAGAAGCCATCCTTCTCTCAAGTTGTAACTGATGATCTCTTATTCCAGTGGCTTGAGAAGTGAAGGAATTAGCGATTCCTGAAGTTCCTAAGGAAGACCACCACACTTGATGTTCAGTTTTAGATTCTTCAGTTTTCCTCTGTTTCTTCAATGGAGTCCTGATTCTATTGGCAGTTCCTGTTTCACAAAAAAAAGTCCAAAATTAGGGATGCATAAACACAACAATAAATAATAAGATGATCAGTTTATAAGTTTCCTCACCATTCTCGTCATTAGATAGCGAGCTACTCCTTTTCCTTTTGTTGCGTTGACTACTGTCAGACAAGCAGCAAGATTCCAGAGAAAAGGATGGTTGACCAAGTTCCTCTGTAATACCACTCCTATCAAGTTGTTGATTCTCATCAATGATACCTTTCTTGTCATCAATGAGCTTGAACTTTTCACCATCATCGCTAGCATGAGATGCCACTCCTTCATTTTGTTTCCTTTCTTTCTTTTCTTTCCTCTTCTCCTCCTTCTCTCTCTTCTTCTCCTCCTTCTCTCTCTTCTTCTCCTCCTTCTCCTTCTGTTTGTCTTTCTTAGCCTTCTCGATCTCTGTTTGAATCTTTAGAGCACCAGAATAACATTTTCAAAAAGATAGAAAAGACCAAAGAAGCAAACATGTTATACAAGCATTTCAATCTTCCTTACAATAATTAATCAATAAGAACAATAATTTCCACTATTGCTTACCTATTTGAAATTGTATATTCAAAAAAGAAAAGTTGTATATATATATTATACTAAGATTATAATAATTAATTATTATAAGAAATAAAACAATTTATAATAATTAAAATCATTAAGATATTTAATGAATATTTTTATTTTCTTATTTTGAATATTCAAAAATAAAAATAGAATACGAATATGATTATTTATAATATCATTTATGTTATGAATACTTATATTAATAATAATATTACAATTTCGACTATTTTATGCTATCTATTAATTTCTAAAAAATACATAACTCTTTTATGAATTAAATTAATTATAGATATGAATTAATATTCATAAATGACTAAAATTACTAAAGAATGAATAATATCAGACCTACAAATAGAAGAAATCATACTTTAATAGAATATCTGAATTGAATTCTATATATACATATAAAAATATACATGTCAAAATCTCTTACAAATCCAAGTAATCATCATGCAACAAAATTGTGAAAGAATCTCAAGAAACACTTTATTACAAATAATATCGACCTTTTAATCATGGATGACCACATCGAGTATACCCAATTACCGACTAAAGCCAGTTTACTGAGTTTTATAACACCTCGTAAAATTAAATGTGAATTTATTTGATAAAATATGGGTTAAAAGGGAAGGATTAGTGAAAATCCTGAAATTGAGGTCAAAATGAGTACCGAGGGCAAAATGGTAAATTGCCAAAAACGTATTCTCAGGCATAAATATTGAGTTGGAGGTTTTATATGACAAAAATAATGCCGGAAACGGACTCAGGGCGAAAAATTGAGTGAATAGGCAAATTTGAGAAAAATTGATGAATAGTGACTTTTAGTGTAAAGTACTGCGGTATGAGTGTACCGATAAGTGTGAAATTTTTATCAATATTTTTAGGAAAGAAAAATATGTCACGAACCAGAAAAATAAGTGGATTGAGAATCTGTGATCAGAATTAGTGATTGGATTAAAGTTAAATCGCGTGTGGGACCTGCGGGACCAAAGTCCACTTAAGTTCACACCATCCCCACGCCCTCTCTCTTCCTTCTTCTTCTTCTTTCCCGTGAACCCCTCTCCCCCATTTCACCATGAACCCATTCTTCCTTCTTCCACCATTTGATCAATTCTCCACCAAATCCTTTGATTTTGGTGTTGAAATTTATTGTGAAGCACCTTCTAAAACCATTGGTGGTACTCCTAAGCCTTGAAACCGCCTCTTTGTGGAGATAATGGCCAATGTCAGATTCGAATTTTGGAGAAGATTGATGTTTTTGGAGCCATTGGACTTCTCCTTGCTTGGATGAACCTTGGAGGAGTGTCTAGCATTGATTCTGAGTATATTTGTAGTATTTTTACGGTTGATTTTGTAGATCCAAAAATATGAACTCTAAGCCTTTAATCTTAGATGTGTGGTGATAGAGAGCTTAAATGAAAAAATGGTATTAGATGAAAATGTCTTAGAATGATGTATTGGAGCTAGAAATGCAATAAAAAATATTGGTGAAAAATGCTCATAACTTAGGATTTTTGAATGATGCCTAAGATTTGTGAAAATTGAATTGTGTAAGAAATGGATTGATGAGTTGATGCATGATGTGTTAATATGATTATATGATGAATGAAAGTGATAAATTGAATTGAAAAAGCCTTGGGGCATACTTTTTGAAGAATCCAAATTATGAAGAAAAGTGAGGAAAAATGGTGCAAAAATGATGTAGTTGAGGTTGAATGATTGAAAATGATGTTTAAATGGATGATGGTATAGTGTGATATAGTGGAATGAGAAGAAAGAATGTGTGATTCATGATGTATTTGGTAATTTGATCTATAAAAGAGATTGAAGTAAAATGGTATGGAAAAATAGCCTTAGGCTTAAGTGGTTATGTGGTTAGCATTATTGTGAAGATAATTGACTATATGTGATTGATGATGATCATGTTGTTGATCATTTAGGTTGCCTCTCTTGGACGCTATGGGAGCGGAGTAAGCTTGGAGATTACGTATGGAGCATTGGCTCGGTGTTGAGGTAACCTTTGGAACTGGGGTTTAGTCCCTTGTGTGCTCCACCACACCTAGTGGAAGGTTGTGGTTGGATTTTGTGTCATTGGACATTGTGTGATTATGTGTTTCATGCTTTATTGCATGATATGTGTGAAATTGTTTGGTCACTGGCCAGTTGACGTGTGTTGGTTTGGACATCCGCTGGATAATTCCATTGGGAATGCCAGTTGGGTTTTGCCGTGGGGTCGACTCTGGGAGCGACACCAGGATGATCCAAACGTGGGACTTCCGCTGGATAGGGCTCATGAGGAGTTCCAGTTGGGTTTTGCCATGGAGTCTTCTCAACCATGGGAGAGGCGCCAGGAATGTCTCGGGAGTTATAAGATGGAGTCCTTGAACGTAATCCAATTGTGGATGTTCTCGGTTTGTCTCCAGTTGTTTGTGATATTGTATGTCATGCATTTTACATAAATGTCATTGTTGCACATTGAGTGAGCCATGGGGTGGAGAAGCCTCCAGGGCCCTTGGTTTACTGAGATATATTTGTATATCTCACCCCGTGTTTGGGGGCATCATTTCAGGTTAGGTTGAGCCTGGAGGAGAGGAGCATGAGGTGCATATTGGAGGCACAGTGTGTTGAGGATTTGGTTGAGACACACCTTGCATATGTTTAATGCTTTGGATTTAGATCATGAACTTGTGCATGTTGAAAATGCCATGCCTTTGTATGTTCATGACTACATGTTAAGTCCTTTAAATTTGATGTATATGTATGCCTTTAGTATCTATTGTATATTTTGAGTGAGCATGGGACTTGTCCATTGCCACATTTCTTGTATTTGAGGCCTTGATACATGATGTTCTAAATGGCTCATTATTGTTGTAAAATGGCCATAAACTCAAGGATTATGTAATGGATGTATTCTTGTATGAAAATGCATGATGGAAGGGCCTAGAGCCTACATTAGGGTATGTGTAAGTGTTGTGTGGAGTATTAAGGTGTTAGGAATGGATTACACAACTCCTTTTGGACTTAAAAAGCTGTCTACTGTCATTTTTACTGCATAATAATCGATTACCCAAGCATGGTAATCGATTACCATGCAACAGGGGACGAAATAAATGCTACTGTCTGCCTGGTAATCGATTACCAGAGGCTTGGTAATCGATTACCAAGTGGAGTAATCGATTACCCAACTTTGGTAATCGATTACCAGAGAACAGGGGATGAAAAATTGGCTACTGCCTCATTTTTAACTGGTGGTAATCGATTACCACTCCCTGGTAATCGATTACCACAGTGTAAATTTTGAAAATTCAGGTTTTTCTAGACAAAAAGAAAGGAGCTTAACTTAGTGTGTAGAACTCCAAATGGTGCGCGGTTTGAAACTACGCGTAGCTAATATAAAGGACTATAACATGGTATGATGTGAGAGTAAGATGATGAGTTTAAATGGGTTGAACAAAAAGAAAGATTAGTGATGTTAGTAAACTCAATGCTTCCGCGAATTGCATTTACAATTATAGTGTTGTTTTAATTGATAATGGAAAAGGTTATTGTTATGAAAAGGAATATGATAAAAGGAAAAAAAAAAGTTGTCCGTAATTTAATTAACTCAATCACTGTGATTGTAACTGTGCTTAATATCATAATCAATGTTAACAATACCGGTACGTAACGGGGTGTTACAAGTTTCAAATACAAACGCATACCCTAAACCTAACCTAGACAGTAATAACACATGTCAAAAACCAAAAAGCATTTCAAAAATTTTAAGGTCGCAATATAAATCATATGGCCCAAAAAACTATTGCTAGTAGTTTGAAAGAACTGCAGATTTTGAAAATCAAAATCAGAATATTTTCTCTTCTCACCAAAAATCTTTTATAATTATTTTACTTATACCAAAGAAACCAAAAATAATCTACCAATTTAACTTTGGACACATATTGGTGCTAAAGTATCATCATCAAGATTCTAAAGAAAACATATGCGAGCGTTTATTCCCATTTGAAACTAAGCGCAACGACAGACCCGATTCATTACAAGAACCGGATCGACATATGGAGACATAGTGGCCTCGCACATTTTATTCACAAATTTTCAAAAATATGCAGTTGAGCACAAACCCAAAAACGAAACCGCTGAACCAACCTTAATCGATTCGGTCGAGGCCTCGCTACGTGCCCCATTCTTCACAATACGCCATGGTGGCAGACAAGGGAAGCACCAAAACATCTCAGATTATCACGAAAAATAAAGAGGTGTCTAGTTTTTAAATGAAGTTTTAAACTACAGAAGCAATATTCAGGTTACAAAATAGGCCTCATTATGTTTATCTTGATGTGATTTATTATTTTTCATATTAGAATATTTGGAAATGGTATTTTTTTATAGATATTTGAGTATTTTATAATTTTTAACTTAAATTATAAATTTACATATACTTACCGGGTCATGCAGTTTAACCAGTAATTCACTGGTTGAATCAGTGACCCCCTATCTCGATCGAGTCAAAGATTGGGTCCAGTTTAACAACTTTGAGCAGAAGTACTTTGCTTTGTCCTACAGCGGTTGAAGTTTAACTCATATATATATATATATATATATATATATATATATATATATATATATATATATATGGGTTATAGTAATCTAATGTTGTGGAAGAAAGACTTTTTGGGAGACACAATAAAGAGGGAAAAAGTGGGGTGAAGAAAGAGAAAAAAAATTGGTGGACCCCATCTTATATTTTCTAGAAAATCTTTCTTCGTCCTACAACATTATACTCACTCACACACACGCATATATATATATATATATATATATATATATATATATATATATATATAGTATATTACCCGTGCGATGCACGTAGAAAAAAAGATCAATTTTTTTGTCATCCGTCGTGGTTGGTTAATCGCACTACAAATCTTATACTTACAAAAAAACTGTGTTGCAATCTTGTTCTATATTTGAGGCGGAAAAAGTTACAGCATTGACACAAAACTTTGCAAATATCAACCATAAACAAAAATTTGCTATCCAGACTGATCAACATTATGCAAATCAAATATAGTTATTTACTCGATGAGTTATGTAAAAAATAAATACGACATAGTAGACTGTTAAAATGAGGATGACTAAAAAAAAAATTACATACAACTTATTACTAACTATAATATCCACTAATAAAATCCAGGTAACAAATAGATCAAGCAAATATGAAATTAAAAGATCAGCTTGTACCTATAATAAGAAAACGCTATTTATTCAGTGTCATTCTGTGGCAATCATCAGAGGAATGAGTTCAACACATACCAAACATGTGATTCCCTATGTTTATGCATTACCAAGGACATCCTCTTCTACCATCATATTTATGCCTACGATACAAAATGCAAATGCTCATTAAATAAATTATGCTAATATGTTAACACCCAGAACCCAGAAGTAATAGTCTTTGCAAAAAAAAAAATGGGTTATATTTTTTTAGAACCCAAAAAACATTGTCTGAAAGGGATTTGAAAGCAAATTAAACAGATAGTCATCTGAGTCATATTTTTTGCTTACATTGGATCAAATGTGCCTAAAAATCAATACACATGGTAAAAACATGTAACAATATAAAGAACCCACAATGATAAATTTTTAAAATAGAACAACATACATTTAGGTCCACCAAAGACTTAAAGAATGAGGTGACAATAGCTCCGCTGCTTCAAACACTTGAAACTTGATATGTTGGCTCATTATATGACTCCAAACTAATTTTTTTCTTTTTACGTTTACCTTAAATAATGTGGATTCTTCATTAAGAACTTTAAGTTCTCTTGGAGAATGTTCCAAATCAACACCTACATAAAAAACTCCTTCAAAATTAAGTATAACTCGTGCGATAAGTTTTTATATTTATCCACAAAAAAGATTCTTATAGTCACATTTACGTTTTTATATTTTATCTCAGAGATGGATTTTCGTTTATTACAATCAGATTTAAAAAATAATAATAAATTATTATTATTTTGAAGGATTTGCGTCGTTTGTATTTGAAATTTTACAAAATTGAATTTACAAAAAATAAAATCAGATTTAGGAATTCAATTATAAAAGAAGAATGAAGAGATTTTAATTTAATTATAAAAATGTGTTGGTGGGCCGGCCATCTAGGCCGAGTCCAGTTTGCCACCTCTAACTATTAGCATGTAAAAAGTTTTTATATTTATTCATAAAAAGGCTCTTTTAATTGCGTATAGGATTTTATATTTTATATCATAGATGAACTTTCATTTATTTCAATTAGATTCACAAATTAATAATAAAGAATTATTTTTTTATAAGAATTTGTGTCGTTCGTATTTGGAATTTTATAAATTTGTATTTACAAATATTGCAATCTAAATTAGGAATTTAATTATAAAAAAAGAATAATGAAATTTTAATTTAATTATTAAAACGTGTTGGCAGTTGGGGCGGGCAGGCCCTTTGGGCCAAGCCCAGTTTGCAACCTTTAACTATCAACATTTTATGTAAATAATTATTTTTTTCCAAGGATTTGTGTTATTAGTATTTTGAATTTTATAAATTCATATTTACAAAAATTAAAATCAGATTTAGGAATTTTTTTTTTTGGGTAAGCTGATTTAGAAACTCAATTATAAAAGTAGAATGTTGAAATTTTAATTTAATTATAAAAATGTGTTGGTGGGCCAGCCCTCCGGGCCGAGCCAGTTTGCCACCTCTAACTACTAGCATGTAATAGGTTTTTGTATTTATCCACAAAAAAGGCTCTGATAATTGCATCTAGGTTTTTATATTTTATCTCAGAGATGAACTTTCATTTTTACAATGAGATTTACAAAATAAAAATAAATAATTATTTTTTGCAAGTATTTGTGTCATAAGTATTTGGAATTTTATAAATTTGTATTTACAAAAATTAAAATATGAATTATGAATTTAATTATAAAAGAAGAATAGTGGAATTTTAATTTAATTATTAAAACGTGTTGGCGGCGGGGCGGGCAGACCCTCTGGGCCAAGCTCAGTTTTTAATCTTTAACTATCAGCATTTTACGTAAATAATTATTTTTTTGCAAGGATTTGTGTCATTAGAGTTTTGTATTTTATAAATTTGTATTTACAAAAATTAAATTAGATTAAGGAATTTAATTATAAAAGAAGAAGGATGAAAATTTAATTTCATTATAAAAATGTGTTGGTGGGACGGGCGAGCCCAGTTTGCAACCTCTAACTTTCAGCATGCAATATATTTTTATATTTATCCATAAAAAAAGATTCTTATAGTCACATTTAGGTTTTTATATTTTATCTCAGACATGGCAGGCGGGGCGGGCAGGCCAACACGTTTAATTATTAGTTTAATTATATAATAATAAACTATTAATAGGCTTAACAAAATATTATTAATAGGCTTAGCAAACTCCGATGCACAAAGTTGTGGTATTATTAATAGGCTTAACAATCACCTATGCAAAAAGTAGTGAGATATTAATATAGCTGCTTGACATCCAATTTTAAACTTTTTTTTCACTATAAAATTTAAAATTTAAATTATTTTTTATCAACTATCAATATATTTTTATAATTTTAAATACTTTTTTGTTTAATCTATAATTTTATATTAAATTCAAATTTATTGTATATATCTTTTTCCCACGACAGAAATATTAAATGCTCAACTTTTTTCCCCACCTATCAAGTTCAAAATTCAAATTAAAAAGTTTAAATTTTTTTTTTTTTTTGGTACAATAAAAGTTTAAATTTTAAATATTAAAAGTAGTGAAAAATATCCATAGAAGGTTGTGTACTTTCTCCAAATAATAGCTTTTATTTATTCATTCATGACATATTTTTTCCGTGTTAATTATACTCTTTCAATAAAAAATTGAAAGCTTAATTTATTTCTAACATACTAAATTAAAAATCTTATTTTTATAGTGAATAAATTTTTATAATTTGTTTTTTACAGAATGAGAGAGGTCATTTTAATTTTATTTAAATTCTTTTGTATTAATTATACTTTTTTATATAATTTTTTCTCTTTTAATTCTTTTGTTTGAAATTCATTTTTTTAATTCTACGATCTGTGTTAGAACAAATTCAACTGCGTCCATCACACTGTTAGAATCCATGCAGGGAAACAGGGGACACCCAAAAAATAATACCAAAAATATGAATTTCCCATATTCAAAATTGAAACTCAAAACATGTAACCGGGGGGCGGGGGGCGGGTTAAAGTAAAAATTAAGAAAATGTTATTTCTTCAGTAACTATTAATGCATTACCAACCAAGTAATGGCCTTACCTTCCTTCATATTCAGAACCAATATCAGGCAATTTATCCCTACTGACTTGTGTTATGGGCTGGACTCAAGCTCACTCTATATCTCGGCCCAACCCGAGCAAACCCTAGAGCCGCGCTATATAAGGAAGGTAGGTGGAACAACAAGGTATAAAAAATCTAACCCTAATCATTGAATATCACACACACACACCTTTGAGGCAAACGCCCTGGTCAGTGTCAGTGATCCACGTTCCTCCCAGATACCTAATCCATAGATATCCAGAGAGGAACATCTGAATCCGAGATCAATCATCCAACCTAGGTTGGACACATCTGCCACAGGCAGAACATTGGCGCCGTCTGCGGGGATCGAACCCACGAACCCTAAATCTACCAAAAAGAGCAATGGTGAGAACCACAAGAAGTGGCTTCCGTCAACCTTTGACGTCCAATCCGGGGGAGGATCGGGAAGCAGTAGATCATGATCATCCCCTACCGCCGATCCCAGATCCAGATGCCGTGCATATCAGCGAGGTGCACTCTGACTCAGCATCTACTCCAGCCTGCAACCCCGATGCACCTTATATGCAGGGGTTGCAGCCCATCGATGATCTTGGCCGACAAGGCCCGAATCTAGCCATGGATGCCCTCCTGCGCCGGATCGAGGAATAGGAACGCCGGAGCGAATTGCAGCGATAGGCGGATGCAGTGCAGATCCGCGAGTTGGAGGCCCGAATCCGACAGATGACCAACCCGGATCCGGTCAGAGCTGTCAACCGCGTGGTTACAGATCTACGCCATTCGGGCCCTCACATAGCAGGTCGGCGATTCTCGGAGCCTGCCCCAGCCGGCATCCCGGTAGATCCAATTTCAGCAGTTGATGCACCGGGACCCTATTTGTACGGGCCGCGTCAAGGGGGGCAGGGAAACCCGGCTCCTAACCAGATGCCTCAGATGCCTAGGCGCTTGGGCGCACAGGATATGCAAGCGGATGACAACGCGGCTGAAATGCACCAACCCCGGCAACAGTCACCCAGGATCCGTAACCCGGATGATGTTGCGGGAGTATACAGGCGGAAGTACAATAGAGGGCTGTACAACGATAGCCCCTTCTCAAATGAAATAGTGGAGGCTCCCTATCCAGACAATCTAAATCTATCCGAGTTGGTCAAATATGATGGCACACAAGATCCGCAGGTGCATCTGGATGCGTTTGACACAGCTATGTATATCAAAGGTATAGAATAGCCTCTGATTACTAGACTTTCCGCAACAACACTGACCGGGGCGGCACAAACATGGTTTTCATCTTTACCGGCGGGGTCCATTCGATCTTTC
>JAVKPL010001676.1:0-16781 GCA_032173675.1 Gastrolobium villosum
GAGAGATTAGGGAGGAGGAGACACGGTAAGAGCGTAACAGGAATGACAACTATGGTGCTGAGATGATCTATTATTTACTTAAAGGAAAAAAGGGAGAAAATTGATATGTTCATGTAGAAGCTTTATTAATATATTTTAATTTTTTGAAAAAAATAATTTTTTGAAAAAAACTTAATAAAATTCACGAAAATGCCATTTGACCGTGTCGGAGCGTGTCGGAACGTGTCGGACTCGGTTAAATTCGCGTGTCGGAAAAAGTTGATCGCGTGTCTGACACCGTGTCGGAGCGTGTCGCCGTGTCGGACACGACTCTTCCTATTTTTTGGAGTGTCCGTGCTTCCTTGCTGACCACTATCTCATGGTGTGCATAAAGGAGGGGTGTGTGTATGGCCAAGATGTGTCTGCAGAGGGACAAAGTAACAACATAGGTAGAGAGTAGAAGAGAGGATCCTTGTCCATGTGAAGGGGGTATTTAGAGAGGAGAACCCTCTCCAGCATGTGGGAGCCAACTAGTCAGTCCCATGAGCTATCTCATCAAGTCATGTCTTGTCCTGAGACAAGGGATGCTGACCACTATCAGTGTACAGGGACATCAGTGCAGGAAAAGTGAAATGTCCTAGTGGTAAGTCTCTATGACTTGTCATGGATGTCCTCTAAAAAGTTTCAGATGTAAGAGTTAAGAGATTAAGCTCAATTAGTAGGTCTAAGGTGAGTATCCAGAACAATTTTATTAATAATTATGGAAATAGGTCATGCATAAGTATTGGTGGTCTTGAAGACCTTTCACGTAAGCAGACACATATTAGCATGTTTAACATTTAGAAATACCAAGGGGCTACAAGCTTGTATTCTATGTCATAGGCTCTCCCACTTGTTTGAATTTTGAAAAGTACATTAATCGTAAAGGGGATAAAAATTTCATAGAACCATGCCCTTTATCCCCTCCCTCGCTCCTCCATTACACGACAACTCATAAATTCTTATGGACTCACAGTCTCATCTTCCGCCAACCCCCAAAGAGAGTACCACCATGCAAGATTGTCGTGTTAGAATTATTAAGAGTCAATTATAATATTAAAAAATGACTGGTGTTAACGCCTCATCATCGAGATCCGGTATGTCTTTATCTCTTACGTATATATGAAAAGGGTAAAGTGTGTGTCATTTTAAAGAATGTAAAGTTGTGTCATTTTAAGAGATAGATAAAGGAGAAGAGAGAATTGACAAAAAAAAATAAAGGTGTGGGTCCCACCTCTTTGTGAGAGTGAAAAGATATAAGTTGTGTCATTTAAAATGATAAACATTTTTCCCATATGAAAATCATGTATTCCCAAAATCTTTTATCATGTTCTTATTTTATTATTTATGAACATGATATATTATGTGCAAACTAACATGTCCCTCATTTGTCGAATTGAATCTTCAAAAACCAAACCGATTAAACAAGGAGAGTCTAGAACTTTTGAGTGAGTTTACAAATGTCACGTATGTCAAGCAATATCCCTTCACTTTAGATAAAAAAATGCCTTCACAACTTAAAAAGGACATCGTTTTTTTTTTTGTGAAAAAAGGACATCGTTTTAAGTTGTGTTGCTTGTTGCATAAAGGTGGGTCATAGGTACAGACCTCATTAAACATGTTTAATATCTCAGGCCCAATACATAATAGATCAAAAGCAGATATAAAAGAATATCAATAGCCCATATTTAGGAAATACAATTAACACGAGGCTACAAGTTTGTGTTCTATGTCTTAAAGAAACTTTTCCACTTGCTCGAATACTGAAAGGTACACTAATGGTGAGTGGATAAAAATTTCAAGTAACCATGTCCCCTGATCCCTCCCTCACTCTGCCATTACAGGATAACTCATATAAATTCGTAGGTTAATTTTAATAATCAAGTTCATCAAATATAACATGTTATCCATTAGAGAGAAATTATCAACATACCATCTACACATTCACTCCCTTTTGATGGGGTAAAAAATTGGATTAATTAATATGTGTAATTCAAATCGAATGTCACATGATAATATTTACCTAACAAAATGAGCAAACTAAACCCATCCATAGTGATAAAATCTGACAAAATTACCAAATGAATAGGTGACAATAAAGTTCCATATAGATTCAATAGTCAAGTCAAAGCAAACCACAAAACAGGTCCACAAATTTTTCTACAAAACAAAATCTCTGAACACAAATCAGAGTACCAAGTCCAAATTTCATAACCAAGTACTTAGAAAAGCTTATTTGAATCTCATAAAATTGTCTAAATTTTTATGGCTCATATATAGCATATATGAATGGGTCGATCGAACTCATTACATGCGATCAATTAGGACCCGGCGCGTCATTGACATCAATATACATTCATAAGCACACACAGTAAGGCTTTATATATGTGTATATAATTTGTAAACAAAAAATTTGTAAATATAACAATATACTATTCATAGTACATAATATAATTTGTTAGAATAAAAAAAAAAATCTAAATATATATATATATATATATATATATATATATATATATATATATATATATATATATATATATATATATATATACACATATAACAAAAATCTCAAAGAATTAGCATTACATGTCAAATTATAGAATAAAAACATACCATTATTAGGATAGGCCATAGCAAACATTCTTAAATGGGGGTCAAGAGGTAAGCCCATTCTCTGATATTCTGGATCATATACTGAGTTTTCTATAGACCTACATTGGTGACAGGTTCATTTTGAATATCAGACAGAAAGCACTGCATACGATAGACCGTACTAGCTATAAATATAGCTTTGTTAATATGTTGAGAATAATATCAACATGTGTCAATGTTCCATGTTATAATATAGAAAAATCTACCTCGGTGGAGAATGGTTTATGCTGCCTTGACCATCTGGATTAAGTCTACCCATCTGAAGCTCTCTCAATGGCAGGTTGTTGCTTTCTACGGTCATTGTCATCTATATGCACGGTACTAATTAATAATATCTTCTAATTTATTGGTATAGTTAATTAGGCATGCACTGTTGAAATAATTTTCACCTAATTAAATTAAGGATTCATTTTTTGTCATGTCACATGACAAGAGCACTTTTCTGCATACACAATTCTAATATGGATCCCACGCTTAAAAAAAAAAAAAAACTACGATACAAAATCAGATCCTTGTTGCATGAATGTTACATGATTATTATATTTCCCTTAAATTAATTAAGCTGTTAAATTAAAAGCATTTTTCTCAACATTGAAAATTAAAAAAAAAAGGAAATAGTCATATATAAACCTGTTGGGTATTACTATTAGGGAACCCAGGTTGAGTGTGGGACCCTCCACCAACATAATAGGACCCTCCAGGGCCCACCACTTCTTGGAACCGTATTTGTCGAGTAGTCTCAGTGTATATGGGAACATAATTCCTGCTTTAACATAATATGAATTAAAGAAATTAACGCAGAAAATAAATTCTGAAAATAAAATATAATTATAAACAACCATGCTAATTATAATTACCTCCCAACGCCATAGGATAATTGAACTGGAGGTGCAGCAATAGTCCTCTGATGACAAATAACAATGAATTAAAATTGTTAATAGATCTTAATTATTAAGAGAAGAAAATTAATAATAAGAAGCCAATTGCTAATTAATTAATTGTAGTTTTTTTCAGAGTTAACTAAGTTTCAAAATACACAATGATATATAATTAAGTAAAAAGTATATGTCTTTTAAAATGACAAACTTAAGCCCTTTTAAGGAGAAACACAAAGAGATGTAGGCCCCACTGAAAAATTAAAAATAGAAAAAATAAAAATATGGATCTATCTTTTTATATCTATATTTTTTTAAAAGGATCTAAGTTTATATTTTTTAAATGACATTTTTTTTTTCTATAATTAATATAAAGCATACATATGATGTCATTTTCATACGTACTTGTGGTAAGGGTTGCCTTACAGATGGCATCATTGGAAGCCTCGGAGGCTGATATGGCATCATGTTTGGTTGTGGAAGATCAGAACCATTCCTCGAACCAATCCCAATGCTTGTACTTCCATTGACCCTACATGTAATGAATCAGATTTCATTAATTGACTCATTGTTTTTCGTTATATCCTAAACTTAATTATAATAGAAAATCAATTTCATTAAACAACTTATGTCAGATCATTACCTTCTATCGACAGGAGTATTGGGCTCAGCAATTCCATTAGTGTAAGAAAGGGACCTTCCCACAGGTACCTAAGAAGTAGAACCAATTAATATCTAAGATTTATACATGTTTTATGCAATGAATGAACCAGTTAATAATTAATGCATATATAAATTATCCATTTTCATTTCACCTTTACCCTTAATTAAACTATATATTTTCCTCCATGAGGTTGACTAAGTTTTCCATATTAAAATATGATAGGAAAGTGATTTTTAAGGAAATGTTACCAAAAAAAACTATTTGGAAGGACAAAATATTCCCAAAAATATTAGGTTAATTTTCCTGATATTATGTTTGGTTATTTTTTTTATCGTCTAGCGTTCCTGAAATACTACTCTCTGGATAATATTTTGATTTAGAAAATACTCAAAAAATAAAATTCCGAGAAAATAACTTTCTCAGACAAAAAAAAAAATTGTTTACAAACTCTTATAAACTATACTAAGTACCACCGGTCATACTTTTATCATGCAGTGTACGACCAGTCGCACTTAGTGTAATTTGCAAAAAAGTTTATAAACGGATCATATCCCATATATATTAACTAATACACAATATATATATAGAGAGAGAAGATATTCTCATACCAAAATTTTTCACTACCAACTTACTGTCTATCTAATTACCATTGGATTAAGAGAGAATGCTAAAAAGTTTTTGAAGATAAACAAAATGCTAATCCAATGGTGATTAGATAGGTAGTAATTTGGTAGTGGAAAATTTTGGTAGTGAGAATATCCTTTCTCATATATATATATATATATATATATATATATATATATATATATATATATATATATATATTCTCAAGCACTTTAGATAAAGTTTATCTCCAATTATCTCCAAAACTACGTCGTTTTGATTAATGAACGCTGTTTATGTAATTTTAGGTGAATTAATGAAGGGTATTTTTGTAATTTTATTTATTTTTATATCATATACATTTTAGAGAAACATTCATTAATTCACCTAAAATTACATAAACACCCTTATTAATCAAAACGACGTATGGGCTATAGATAACTTATCTAAAGCTGATTGAGAAATGTTTACCCCTATATATATATATATATATATATATATATATATATATATATATATATATATATATATATATATATATATAAACACTTTAGATAATATTATCTACAATTATCTTTTGTTAACTAAGTTTGACCAGTAAAACATAGTTACAACTTATAACAATAAAGTTGTTTTTTTTTCTGCTCTCTCCTCAGACATTATCAGTTATAGTGATGGATAGAGAAAATGCAATTTTTATGTCTATATATATATATATATATCTTATTGATTAGATAGTTAAAAAATATATATATATATAATACATATATATATATATATATATATATATATATATATATATATTGTAGAAATGTTTGACACCTATATATATATATATATATATATATATATATATATATATATATATATATATATATATAATCTTTTCTTTTCTTTTCTATCCTTTTCTTTAAGGTGAATAAAGATCAATAGTATTAATGTAAATCTTTTCTATCCTTTTCTTTAAGGTGAATAAAGATATATATATATATATATATATATATATATATATATATATATATATATATAATCTTTTCTTTTCTTTTCTATCCTTTTTTTAAGGTGAATAAAGATCAATAGTATTAATGTAAAGAGTTTCGGGTTTAAATTGAAGATATTAATGTTAATTAGTTCGCAGTCATCAATCTTTCCACTTTCACAAGGTTGATTTTTTTTTGTTTAATATCCTGGCTAAAATCAACATCTAATATGCGTGGGTATTACAAATTGCAAACTCTATACTTTTGTCATTAAATAAAATTTCACTATGTAAATCTTTCTCAAAACTATTGTAATATATATTTAATAAAAGGATGATTATATTGATAAACTTTTTTTTTACAAATTTATAAATTATATTATGCCTCATCGGTAAGACTTCACTCATGAATATCTTATCGGTAAAATATAGTGTAGTTTATAAACAAAAATTTTGTAAATATAATTTTTCCCATATAATAATAAATATATAAGCATAAACACAACTGAAAATAAAAAAATCCATTCGGCCAAGTTTTTGTATATCAAACATGTATCAGAACAAGGGAGTACCTGACGCGAATGAGTTCCTTCAGTTGACATAATGACCTCAGGAAGCAGCTGAAATTTCCTAAAGCAGTCACAAAAAATGATAAATAAAATACCTAGTAATTCACCAGTACTCTATATAGAAGAAGCTTTAAGAATTGAAAAGCTAGCAAATGTTAAAAAAAATAATAATAATACAACAACTATAATTTTTTCAGACCTATTTAGTTTAAAAATATGCATAAAAATGAAAATAAAATGTTGTGGGTTAGCTATAAATGGAAGGGCTCAAAATTTCGAAAATATGGAAAGAAATTCCTTTATTTGTCATCGCAAAATCAGAGAAAAGGTTTGAAAACGGGTGGGTGAAAATGCTTTTTTTCATTAATCAAATCTAAGGTTTAACGAAAGTGATGATGAACTGTAAAAAAGAAAAGAAAAAGAAAAGTGATGATGAATAAGGAAAAAACCTTGTATGCTAAAAATGAAGCTCTTTGTGTCAAAAAAAAAAAAGAAGCTATGGATATATATCTCAGTCTTCTATGATGCCAGGCTTTTATAAGAGAGAATAAATGAAAGTTCGGTTTACTAAATATTATAGCAAATATGTAATTTATTTATTGAAAAGTGAATCATTAATAATAAAAGATTATAATCTTTTAAATATTTCGTATATTTAATGCATGAGTTAGAAAATTCGCGAAATGCATTAATTACCTTCCTATGGAGTTCAAATATTAAATGAATTATTTAAAACAACCTAGTTTTTATTATTTATTTTTTTTAGATATTTATAACACCCTATTCAATGCGACACATGAAAAGTTTTTCTATAAGTCAATAAAAAATATGGAAAGTCATTAATGAGGGGTAGAAATATTTAATGAATTCGATTATTAAAATCTTTTTACCATTTTATAAAAATAAAATTTGACTTTTTTTTGTAGATAAAAAATATGACTTTTGAAATAATTTTTCTAAGTCAAATTTGTTTAATGACATGACGTTACATGATTAAGTGATAATATGGAAAATGTTATAGTAATAAAGCATGAATGAGGGAATATATTTACTACCATAAAAGTTTGTTACTTTTATAATTAATTTGATCATTGTTAGATCAGAATTAAATCTAATGACTCACAATCATTCCTTATAATCAATATTATTAAACCGACTCGATAATGGATCCGGTCAAGGTACTGGGTCACCGGTTCAATCAGTGGGTCATTGGTTCAACTGCATGACCCGGTAAGTGTATGTAAACCTATAATTTATATTAAAAAAATACTATAAATATACTTTTTTTGGTAAATATTTGTAAAAATGATATCAATTTCAAATATTTTAATATGAAAAAGAATAAATTAAACATCATTGTCCCACAAAAGATCAATCAAACATATAATACTTGTGTTTCAAGTTCAGCAGACCACATCTCTAACTATAAATCAAATCAAAATTTCTTGCATATTTCATAATGAAGATAATATTAGTGTTGTAGATATATAATCTATATAAGTTAATAAGCTACAAATCTCTCAAATATTTTCAAAGAAAACAAACCATGTGTGTGTGTGAGAGTGAAAAAAAGAAAGATATCATTTGATGAAAATAAAATAATTTCTTTTTATGAACTGGGTTGGGTCATCAGTTGAACGGACCAGGTCACCGGTTTTTTACCAAAACAGGTCGGGTCGCACTGGTTCTATAACATGGTTGGTCCAATTACATGACCGATTGATCGATTTTTGGCTCGATTCGATCAATCGGTCAAAAATCGATCAATATTTTTTGAAGCAAAAAAATAAATAAATTATGACACGCAAAACGAATCTCTATAACATTACACAATCACTTTTCATACAACATAACTCTTATAAAACTCATTACTATCATTTTTTTTTTATCCTTGAATCAAATGCACATTAAGATCTCTCAATTTTAATTTTCTCTCTCTCTTAATCTCAACCTCTTTCATAACCAACATATTATGTAAGAGGATTTTAATTGTTAATTAATGGATAAATTAATTTTGTAATCCTTATTCCAATATTTTTTTTATCCCTCATCATTATTGATTTGCTCCTATATAATTATGACTCGTTTGTTGCACCTGATGCGGGGAAATATTTTCCATGCTCCAGGACCACCCAATGACTTGGTGCTCCCTCTTACAAGACTAATTTTTTATTTCCCTTTTTACCCCTGTTATTTTTCTTCTTTTCCAATTTTACCCTCCTATTTACACTAAAGGACCACCCAAAAAATAGTGGTCCCGCCCCACGATAAATTCTCTCCTGATGCGGATGCAATGCAGGGATAAGACAATTTATCTTAATTTATTTTAAAAGGCCCTACCTATAAATTTATAGGTTGATCTATTTCATATTATTTATTTTAAATAAGATTATTACTTTTCTTTTTTTTTGGACATACAATAAGATTAGTACTAAAATAATTTTGAATAATAAAGTAATTATTTTAATTCTTAAATGCCTAATAGGCTTAAACATGCTAACAGGCATATGCCACACCTTTTGTTTTAAAAATATATTGTTAGGCTGTGTTGGCTCTGTTTGGTTCAAATGTCTTACCCACTTGGTAGTAAGTGATTCTGATTGTTTCGTGATGTTGATGCAAATTTGTTGTGAAGAAAATTCGAAATTAAAATATTTTGCTTTTATTTCTTATTTTGTAACCCTTTGTTTAAGCTAATGGAAGCAACATAGCTGGTGCATTAATATTACAGGGTCATTTAAATATGCTGAAAACGAGCCAACCCGCGAGCAATTTTCGAGCCAACCCACGACCCTAACCCGACTCGGGTTGGGTTGGATTTTCTTGCTCGTTTTTTTTTTTTTTCGAGCCAACCCTAACCCGGCTTGTTTTTTACGGGTTGAATGTGGGTTGGCTCGGGTTGGCCTGTTTTGCCAACCCTACTCTGAAGTTAGAAAAAACTTGTGTATTGAGATTGAGTTTTATGTATTTCTGATATATTTTATTTAAAATTATGAATTTTATATTTTTTTAATTATTTAAAATTTGAATTAGTATATAAATAAGTTAAAAAAAACACTTTACTACTCAATTCAAAAAAATTATATGGATTATATTATAAAGGGTATTTTTGTGTATTTATATCATATCCGATCACTATCTGATCATTTCGAGCATATGATATGATAACATAATCCTATCAGATTATTAATCTAGAGTACATCAAACATCGGATGCTGACCACCTATGTAGCACCGACACGACACGCGACACGTGATACGATACGACACGACACTCCGACATGTCAATCTTAAAAAATTATGGATTTCGACATGTTGGGACACGTTTTAATATTAAATAATATTTTTAAATTATATAGTGTATATTTCATTTAATAATTCAATAATTTAACAAAAAATAAAAAAATTAATCATACCCATCAAAATATTATCTTTCAACTTTCCTTTCCAATCCAAAACCACATAAGAAAAATTGATTCAAAGTCGGAATCCAAGGTGTTACATAAAGGAAAAAAATAAAAAAAATAAAAATAAAAATCTGATGTAACCAATGGTAACGGCAGCAAAAAAAATCACCGACACCTAATACCAAAAATTGTAGCAGTATTCTTCACAAAAGGCAAAAACATAAACTAAAAGAATACACTGTAAAATAAGAACATCAGGAACACAATCAAACATTATAAAAGATGGAAGCTTTAATAAAAAAACAAGAACTGGGATGAAAGAGAGAGAGATCAGATCAGATTAGAGAGAGATTAGGGAGGAGGAGACACGGTAAGAGCGTAACAGGAATGACAACTATGGTGCTGAGATGATCTATTATTTACTTAAAGGAAAAAAGGGGAGAAAATCGATATGTTCATGTAGAAGCTTTATTAATATATTTAAATTTTTTTAAAAAATAATTTTTTTAAAAAAATAAAAAATTTACGAAAATGCCATTTGACCGTGTCGGAGCGTGTCAGACTCGGACAAATTCGTGTGTCGGAAAAAGTTGATCGCGTGTCCGACACCGTGTCGGAGCGTGTCGCCGTGTCGGACACGACTCTTCCTATTTTTTGGAGTGTCTGTGCTTCCTTGCTGACCACTATCTCATGGTGTGCATAAAGGAGGGGTGTGTGTATGGCCAAGATGTGTTTGCAGAGGGACAGAGTAACAACATAGGTAGAGAGTAGAAGAGAGGATCCCTCTTCATGTGAAAGGGGTATTTAGAGAGGAGAGCCCTCTCCAGCATGTGGGAGCCAACTAGTCGTCAGCTATCTCATCAAGTCAGCTATCTCATCAAGTACATGTCAGGAAAAGTGAAATGTCCTAGTGGTAAAAAGATGTCCTTAAAAAGTTTTAGATGTAGGAGTTAAGAGATTAAGCTCAATTAGTAGGTTTAAGGTGAGTATCCAGAACAATTTTATTAATAATTATGGAAATAGGTCATGCGTAAGTATTGGTGGTCTTGAAGACCTTTCACGTAAGCAGACACGTATTGGCATGTTTAACATTTAGAAATACCAAGTGGCTACAAGCTTGTATTCTATGTCATAGGCTCTCCCACTTGTTTGAATTTTGAAAAGTACATTAATCGTAAAGGGGATAAAAATTTCATAGAACCATGCCCTTTATCCCCTCCCTCGCTCATCCATTACACGACAACTCATAAATTCTTATGGACTCACAGTCTCATCTTCCGCCAACCCCCCAAAGAGAGTACCACCATGCAAGATTGTCCTATTAGAATTATTAAGAGTCAATTATAATATTAAAAAAAGACCGGTGTTAACACCTCATCATCGAGATCCGGTATGTCTTTATCTCTTACGTATATATGAAAAGGGTACAGTGTGTGTCATTTTAAAGAATGTAAAGTTGTGTCATTTTAAGAGATAGATAAAGGAGGAGAGAGAATTGACAAAAAAATAAAGGTGTGGGTCCCACCTCTTTGTGAGAGTGAAAAGATATAAGTTATGTCATTTAAAATGATAAACATTTTTCCCATATGAAAATCATGTATTCCCAAAATCTTTTATCATGTTCTTATTTTATTATTTATCAACATGATATATTATGTGCAAATTTGTCGAATTGAATCTTCAAAAACCAAAACGATTAAACAAGGAGAGTCTGTACTCTTTTATTCTCTCTCACCTTTATCTTCTCTATAGGTCTGACAATCTTTTTTTCATTCTCACTAGGTCTTCCAACTGCAATGATAAACCGATAAATTTGTCTCTCGCGCTTTGTTAAAATTGTAAGTTTATTCCCATTTTATATTTCCTTATTTAAGAAAATACTCCCCTGCTACAAATGATGCAGCGTAAATTTAATAATAAAAGAATTGTCAACTCGCAGAAGCAAACATGAAACCCTTAAAATCCTAGAATGGAAATTCGCTGAAACGCACGGTGATCATGCCATAAGATAACCCTTATAAATCAAAATAAAAATCATTGTTTGCATTAAAAATTCATTTTTTTTGCTTCAACCTCACAATCTTGTGAACACACTGAGACAGTGGAGATTGACAAAACTGATCAATGACCACTGACGGCGGAAGAGAAATGATGGAGAGAGAGAGTTATCAGACCTAGAGAGAAGGTGAGAAGAGATGAAGAATAAAAATTATTATTATAATCAATGTTACAAAAATCGAATCGAGCCGAAAATCGATCAATCGGTCAAGTAATTGGACCAACCATGTTATAGAACCAGTACGACCCGACCTGTTTTGGTAAAAGATCGGTGACCTGGTCCGTTCAACTAATGACCCAACCCAGTTCATAAAAAGAAATTGTTTTATTTTCATCCATTGATATCTTTCTTTTTTTCACTGTCACACACACAAATGGTTTGTTTTCTTTGAAAATATTTGAGTGATTTGTAGCTTATTAACTTATATAGATTATATATCTACAACACTAATATTATCTTGATTATGAAATATGCAAGGAATTTTGATTTGATTTATAGTTAGAGATGTGGTCTGCTGAACTTGAAACACAAGTATTATATGTTTGATTGATCTTTTGTTGGACAATGATGTTTAATTTATTCTTTTTCATATTAAAATATTTGAAATTGATATCATTTTTACAAGTATTTACCAAAAAAAAAGTATATTTATAGTTTTTTTAATATAAATTATAGGTTTACATACACTTACCGGGTCATGCAGTTGAACCAATGACCCACTGGTTGAACCGGTGACCCAATACCTTGACCGGATCCATTATCGAGTCAGTTTTATTTATTGATTATAAGGAATGATTGTGAGTCATTAAATTTAATTCTGATCTAACAATGATCAAGTTGATTATAAAAGTAACAAACTTTTATGGTAGTAAATATATTCCCTCCTTCATACTTTATTACTATAACATTTTCCATATTATCACTTAATCATGTAATGTCATGTCATTAAACAAATTTGACTAGAAAAATTATTTCAAAAGTCATATTTTTTATCTACAAAAAAAAGTCAAATTTTATTTTTATAAAATGGTAAAAAGTTTTTAATAATCGAATTCATTAAATATTTCTACCCCTCATTAATGACTTTCCATATTTTTTATTGACTTATAGAAAAACTTTTCATGTGTCGCATTGAATAGGGTGTTATAAATATATAAAAAAAATAAATAATAAAAACTAGGTTGTTTTAAATAATTCATTTAATATTAGAACTCCATAGGAAGGTAATTAATGCATTTCGCGAATTTTCTAATTCATGCATTAAATATACGAAATATTTAAAAGATTATAATCTTTTATCATTAATGATTCACTTTTCAATAAATAATTTGCACATTTGCTATAATATTTAGTAAACCGAACTTCCATTTATTCTCTCTTATAAAAGCCTGCCATCATAGAAGAGTGAGATATATATCCATAGCTTCATTTTTATTTTTATTTTGATACAAAGAGCTTCATTTTTAGCATAAAGGTTTTTTCCTTATTCATCATCACTTTTTTTTTTCTTTTTTTTTCTACAGTTCATCATCACTTTCGTTAAACCTTAGATTTGATTAATGAAAAAAAGCATTTTCACCCTCCCGTTTTCAAACCTTTTCTCTGATTTTGCGATGACAAATAAAGGAATTTCTATCCATATTTTCGAAATTTTGAGCCCTTCCATTTGTAGCTAACCCACAACATTTTATTTTCATTTTTATGCATATTTTTAAACTAAATAGGTCTGAAAAAAATTATAGTTGTTGTATTATTTTTTATTTTTTTAACATTTGCTAGCTCTTCAATTCTTAAAGCTTCTTCTATATAGAGTACTGGTGAATTACTAAGTATTTTATTTATCATTTTTTGTGACTTCTTTAGGAAATTTCAGCTGCTTCCTGAGGTCATTATGTCAACTGAAGGAAATCATTCGCCTCAGGTACTCCCTTGTTCTGATACATGTTTGATATACAAAAACTTGGCCGAATGGATTTTTTTATTTTCAGTTGTGTTTATGCTTATATATTTATTATTATATGGGAAAAATTATATTTACAAAATTTTTGTTTATAAACTACACTATATTTTACCGATAAGATATTCATGAGTGAAGTCTTACCGATGAGGCATAATATAATTTATAAATTTGTAAAAAAAAAAGTTTATCAATATAATCATCCTTTTATTAAATATATATTACAATAGTTTTGAGAAAGATTTACATAGTGAAATTTTATTTAATGACAAAAGTATAGAGTTTGCAATTTGCAATACCCACGCATATTAGATGTTGATTTTAGCCAGGATATTAAAAAAAAAAAATCAACCTTGTGAAAGTGGAAAGATTGATGACTGCGAACTAATTAACATTAATATCTTCAATTTAAACCCGAAACTCTTTGCATTAATACTATTGATCTTTATTCACCTTAAAGAAAAGGATAGAAAAGAAAAGAAAAGATATATATATATATATATATATATATATATATATATATATATATATATATATCTTTATTCACCTTAAAGAAAAGGATAGAAAAGATTTACATTAATACTATTGATCTTTATTCACCTTAAAGAAAAGGATAGAAAAGAAAAGAAAAGATATTATATATATATATATATATATATATATATATATATATATATATATATATATATATATATATAGAAAAGATATATATATATATTATATATATATATATATATATATATATGTTAAACATTTCTACAATACTTTAGATAAAGTTATCTATAGCTATATTTTTTAATAAGTCTAATCATAAGACATAAAAATTGCATTTTCTCTATCCATCACTATAACTGACAATGTCTGAGGAGAGAGCAGAAAAAGAACAACTTTATTGTGATAAGTTATAACTATGTTTTATTGGTCAAACTTAGTTAACAAAAGATAATTGTATAATATTATCTAAATATATATATATATATATATATATATATATATATATATATATATATATATATATATATATATAGGAGATAAGTTTATCTACAAACACTTTAGATAAAGTTATCTATCTATATTTTTTTACTAAGTTAATCAGGGTGACATAAAAATGTATTTGATATAAAAATAAATATAAATTACAAAAATACCCTACTAATTCACCTAAAATTACATACTATGTTTTACAAACTTAGTTAACAAAAGATAATTGTAGATAATATTATCTAAAGTGTTTGTAGAAATATTTTTTATATATATATATATATATATATATATATATATATATATATATATATATATATATATATATATATATATGAGAAAGGATATTCTCACTACCAAAATTTTCCACTACCAAATTACTACCTATCTAATCACCATTGGATTAGCATTTTGTTTATCTTCAAAAACTTTTTAGCATTCTCTCTTAATCCAATGGTAATTAGATAGGCAGTAAGTTGGTAGTAAAAAAATTTGGTGAGAGAATATCTTCTCTCTATATATATATATATTGTGTATTAGTTAATATATATGGGATATGATCCGTTTATAAACTTTTTTGCAAATTACACTAAGTGCGACTGGTCGTACACTGCATGATAAAAGTATGACCGGTGGTACTTAGTATAGTTTATAAGAGTTTGTAAACAATTTTTTTTTTTTGTCTGAGAAAGTTATTTTCTCGGAATTTTATTTTTTGAGTATTTTCTAAATCAAAATATTATCCAGAGAGTAGTATTTCAGGAACGCTAGACGATAAAAAAAATATGGATTAATTTTTCAGATAAAAATAACCAAACATAATATCATGAAAATTAACCTAATATTTTTGGGAATATTTTGTCCTACCAAATAGTTTTTTTTGTAACATTTCCTTAAAAATCACTTTCCTATCATATTTTAATATGGAAAACTTAGTCAACCTCATGGAGGAAAATATATAGTTTAATTAAGGGTAAAGGTGAAATGAAAATGGATAATTTATATATGCATTAATTATTAACTGGTTCATTCATTGCATAAAACATGTATAAATCTTAGATATTAATTGGTTCTACTTCTTAGGTACCTGTGGGAAGGTCCCTTTCTTACACTAATGGAATTGCTGAGCCCAATACTCCTGTCGATAGAAGGTAATGATCTGACATAAGTTGTTTAATGAAATTGATTTTCTATTATAATTAAGTTTAGGATATAACGAAAAACAATGAGTCAATTAATGAAATCTGATTCATTACATGTAGGGTCAATGGAAGTACAAGCATTGGGATTGGTTCGAGGAATGGTTCTGATCTTCCACAACCAAACATGATGCCATATCAGCCTCCGAGGCTTCCAATGATGCCATCTGTAAGGCAACCCTTACCACAAGTACGTATGATAATGACATCATATGTATGCTTTATATTAATTATAGAAAAAAAATATATGTCATTTTAAAAAATATAAACTTAGATCCTTTTAAAAAAATATAGATATAAAAAGATAGATCCATATTTTTATTTTTTCTATTTTTAATTTTTCAGTGGGGCCTACATCTCTTTGTGTTTCTCCTTAAAAGGGCTTAAGTTTGTCATTTTAAAAGACATATACTTTTTTCTTAATTATATATCATTGTGTATTTTGAAACTTAGTTAACTCTGAAAAAAACTACAATTAATTAATTAGCAATTGGCTTCTTATTATTAATTTTCTTCTCTTCATAATTAAGATCTATTAACAATTTTAATTCATTGTTATTTGTCATCAGAGGACCATTGCTGCACCTCCAGTTCAGTTATCCAATGGCGTTGGGAGGTAATTATAATTAGCATGGTTGTTTATAATTATATTTTATTTTCAGAATTTATTTTCTGCGTTAATTTCTTTAATTCATATTATGTTAAAGCAGGAATTATGTTCCCATATACACTGAGACTACTCGACAAATACGGTTCCAAGAAGTGGTGGGCCCTGGAGGGTCCTATTATGTTGGTGGAAGGTCCCTCACTCAACCT
>JAVKPL010001677.1:0-16995 GCA_032173675.1 Gastrolobium villosum
AGGATTGTCAGTGCTGCATCCAGAGACTTTAGCACTTTGATCCAGTAGCGTTGTGATATATAGGACGTCTGTGTAAACAACAAGACAAAAAGAGTTAAAGAGTCTGAGGTAAAAGGTGTTAGTGGTTCCTCTCAAGGGAGGGACAAAAGGTATGATGACAAAAGTAAAGGGAAACAACTACATGTCAGACAATAGATCGACAAGTTTAAGAGAAATTCTGCTCAGCAGGGGAGCTCGGTGATACCACCCATCATTCCTCAATGCACCAGCTATGGGAGATTACAGATGGGACCTTGTTCCACCGGCCAAATCTTTTGCTTCAAGTGTGGCAAGAAGGGCCACTATTCTAAAGACTGTCACCCACCTGTTGCTTGAGCCGCAGTCGTCCAAGCCCTTCCACTTCAGATGGTTCCTGCACCACCAGTGACCGGCCAAGTTACACTTAGACTGTCAATGGTCCGATAGAGCTCCAAATCTCGTGAGAGGTATAGTTTACCTTGGTCAATATGACATTAATGTGTTGTTTGACTTTGGGGCTGCGCATTCATGTATTGCGAGCCGATTACTGTGGGGCTAAAGTTGCCTATATTTGAGCTTTCTCCATCTCTAAGGTACGAGGGAGAAATATTACGCTTCATCTATTTATCATAATATGGTATTTTAGTTGAATGACCGAGACTGCGTAGCAGATCTTATTTGTCTACCCATGGCAAACCTTGAGATCATTTTGGGTACAGACCGGCGGTTGATAGATTGTATGATTTGAATTGTTGTGATTACATAATATGATGTCTGAATTATATTTATACATTGAATGTTGTATTGATGTGTTTGATAATATAACCTGAGGAGCTAGGTTGATTGAGTGGAATATTGGTCATCAGCATACTGTGGACTATCCCTGGAGGGGATGTATCCGAAGAGGTTGCCTCTGAGGAGTTTGATTAGACGCTCAGTTGATGTGTGATTCATTAGGTTGTCCTTGTATATGAGGTGCACAAGAGGATTTTTAATTTAATTATAATAATTTTTGGGGACTTGAAATATTAGGATAAATGATATTTAAATTTTTTATTTTATTTTTATTTTTTCTCTTAGTATAGGATTAAACAATAGGTTAATTGATATGAATTATTTTTCATAAATAAATTAGTTTAGGAAAAGTATAGGGTACTTAATATTATTTTTATTTTCAAATTATAATTATAAATGAATTTTATATTGCATTTAAAAATTTGTGTTTTATATATTTAATTTAGTTATAATAATTTTTTGGGACTTGAAATATTAGTATAAATGATATTTAATTTTTTCATTTTTTTATTTTTTCTCTTAGTATAGGATTAAACAATGGGTTAATTGATATGAATTATTTTTCATAAATGAATTTAGTTTAAGTAAAGTATAGGATACTTAATATTATGTATTTAATTTTAAATTATAATTATAATGAATTTTATATTGCATTTAAAAATTTGTGTTGTATATATTTAAATTAATTATTATTATTTTTGGGGGCTTGAAATATTAGTATAAATGATATTTAAATTTTTTGTTTCTTTTTTCTCTTGATATACGATTAAACCATAGGTTAATTCATATGATTAATTTTTTTAATTCGATGGCTTTCACAGTGACTTTGATCCCATAGGCCTGCCAATTCGAAAAAAATAGCCCATAATAGTCGTTGCACAACTAAATTCAACCAAAGTAGCTACCTTAGGTAGCTAAGCAACTTCCCTGCAGCCATGGGGAAGTGACACGTGTCACATCCATAGTAGCTAAAAACCTCAACGACTATGGTGTCGTGACAGTTTGAAAAAAAAATTGCACTACGTGACATTCAGGTATATTATTATGAAAAAGGGGCAGTAGGGTCAATGTCCTTACAGAGACTGAGGTAAGGTCGTCTCCCTGAAAGTGAGAAAGTGCATACATACTTCTTATTTTCCTCTGAGACATAGTCTAAAAAATCTGCTACTATACAGCTTCAAGGAGGTTTCGGTCTGCGGCGCTGAGATGACCTCCTTGAATGACCATGTTTCAAATTACCCCCTTGTACTTTTAATTGTTTCAATTAACCCCCTGTACTTTATAATTGTTTCAAATCAACAATTCTATTAAAAAATTTACAAACACTGTTAAACCTCCTCACATGCCCTAAGCCCCAATCTCAAAAAAAAAAAAAAAATCTCTTTTTTCTTCTACGTTCTCTCATATCTTATTACAATAGTTTGGGATGATTTCGATTTGGATCGAAGAAGATTAATATGTCTCTTTTATTCTATGTTCTCCCAATTTTTCTCTTAAAAAATATTAACAACTTCTACGAAGGGGAAACAATCATTATTGGAAACTTTGTGAATAAATAATAAAGAGCTAAAGAAAAGATCATCCCAAGTCGTAGAGGAAAAGATCATCGCTGGAAACTTTGTGTATAAATAATAACAAGATCATCTCATCCCAAACTTTGTGAAGATTCTTATATGTTAATCTTCTCTGATCCAAATCAAAATGATCCCAAAATACTGAGAAAAGATCCAAAGAGAATTTTAACAAGAGAAGGGAGAACTTAGAAGAAAAGAGAGAATAAATTTTTGAGATCTGTGGCTTAGGGCATGTGAGGAGGTTTAACAGAATTTGTAAATTTTTTAATAGAATTGTTGATTTGAAACAATTATAAAGTACAGGGGTTAATTGAAACAATTAAAAGTATAAGAGGGTAATTTAAAACATGATCAGAAATTCAAGAAGATAACTTATATTTTAGCCTAAAATATTTTATGAAAGTGTTAAATATTTATTTATTAAAATAATTTTAAATGCATTAAATTCCATAAAAGAAATATTTTTTTAAAAAAATTATAACTTTGGATGACTCACAGGTTGACCTTACCCCATAGAATTTTTAACCTGTACGAGCTTTTATTATTGCGGGGCTTTTGATCCTGTAGCCTTTTTGGTCCTAACCTCTGTAAGAGATTCACCCATTTTGGCAGTTTAGGTTTGCTCAATGTTTTACTTTTAAGTGAAATGGACAAACCACAATTATCATTCAGGGCAGTCAATTCTGTTCGAGGCTGGTCGAGAGAATTAAGAGCTTAAGTAAAAATTCATTCCTTAAGTTTTGGGATTATAATTAGCGGGAGGTGATTTGACATCCTTCAAAAGATCCCACCTATTTGGCTAGGTAAGATCTAAGAAGCTCTTCTGCATGGGATGTTTCCAGTGGTGGCTGTGGATTCGCTATGGCAATATTTCGTGCCTTACATTTTTACAATCCATTCTTTGTTGGACATATATAAAGAACCAAATTAACCCATAAGTTTAAGTTATTGGGTAAGATTATCTTAGTATAAAGCATGCCTCTCACACGAGATGATTTTATATTTCTCTAACACCTTCCTTTACGCTAGAGTTCATCGAGTTTGAAAAGTAGACAATACACAAGTCCACCTACTGTGTTAAAAAATTTCACAAAATTTAATTAATTATTAATTAAAAGGGATAATGAGGATCAAATTCGTGACATCGAAACTACTCTGATACTACCTAAAAAGCCAATTCAACAAAAAGCAATTGGGTGAACCTCCTTTGATGGTTTTATACGGCATTTTCACCAATCTATAACTTTTTAAGACCCGAACTCTTACACAAGAACCGAAGAAAGTCACACTCGTTTGATGACCCGAAATTGGTAGCAAGAAATAATGATTCTAGCACGAAAATGCTTGAGTATATAAAATTTGAGCTAATTTTTTTTTTTTTTCTAAAAAAAAAATGTCCACCGTGTTATCCAGGTAAAAGAGACATTCATTAGAAAATTGAAATCCAACATGAGGAATTCCTTGACATTTTCAGTTCGAGAATTTGTCAAGTGCTTCAGTACTGAGAAGACTACATATTCCTTTTATTCAAACATAACATAATAGGCACAATAACTACATATATACGGTGTTATATATGGGGGCATGTTTTACTGATCATGGAGATTGACCAAGCTCCTGAGTTTGAACGGGACCAGTACAGCAATCGTTGCAGCAAGAGTCTGGAGGTGGAGGAGTGCAACACACATGACACTCATTACATATGGGGGGGTGCCTACCTGCATAACAAAATGGAGTTCATGAGTTCATTAACATTGCAAACCATGCATAAGGCCATGTCACTTTGAAAGTTTCAATTTATGATATCTAATTGCAATGTTTATGTGTATACCTTGTAGCAGAGTGCGTGCAGCATCACAAGGTAAAGTGGGAGAGAGAGCCATGGCAAAGATGAAAATGGTCACCAAAGTAAACCTGAGAGAGTTGCTTGCCATTGCTGAAAAAGGGAATATATTGAGAAATTTGAAAAGGATAAATGCTTGGTATTGGAATGATGATAATATGAATGTTGTGAAGCATATATATAATAGTGTGTCAGGGACTAGCATATGAGATAGCCATGGTTCTATAGGTGCCGGCCGGCCGAAAGGTGAGAAGATTGATGGTTCAATTCCACGTTAATGCATCGTTCAACAGTGGCTGTTGTGTGTGTAACACACACATCCCTTGATATTTTAATATTTTTTAATGTTTGACATTCACATGTTTACAGTTGTTAAATTTACATCGTTTTCTACATGCCTCAGCCGTACCGAAGGATGATGCACGGGGAGCATCCTTTAATAACTAATTTAACATGGTAGGTATATTTATTAAGGGGTAAGTTATTCTATTATTTTTTTTTATTTTTTTTTTGTCTATTTTTGTCTACCACTCTAAAAGATTATTAGATCAGAATTTTAATTAATATTTATCTTTCTTTTTCCTCTTTATATTCTAATGTAGCGGTGTTAGAGATAGAGAGTGGTAGGTAAAGATATGTAAAAAATAAAATAAAATAGGTAGAATAACCTATCTCATTTATTAAAAGTTGATGAGAGTTTTTTTTTTTTGTAAGCGATTGACAGTTTTTAATTTGAATGTTTCTTTCAATAAGAACTTAATTTATTTAAAATTTAATTTTGATGCACTGTCAATCTAATTCGTTTTATACTTGCATGCAAAGACATTGGTCTTATTAGAAATTCTCACTAATAGTGTTATTTATGGTGATGATTATCAATTAGTTATATTTTAGTCTTTTATGCAAATCGTATTCTTTTTCTCTGCCCAATAATTTGCTATTATCATTTAATCATGCTTACTGTTTTTATTTTGTTTTCAATCCATCAGATCACGAGTTACACCAAATTATACCCCACTCTCCTCAATGTAAATCTTTATGCCCATCTCACTGGAACTCATTAAAGTTAGTTCTCATGTTAAACATGGCGCCACCTAAGAACAAGCAAATTGAATTGAAGTATCGACTGAAGTTGTTGATGACTTGTAATTAACAAAACAAATTATGATACATTACTGCGATTCTAAAAACAAATATATTCATACTCTGCCGTCCTTAATAAAATCACCAACAATGCAATACAATTGTTGGTAAATGTTGGTTTGGAACAGTTTATCTGATCTATATGACGAAACTCCAGTTGCAGTGAAAAAGTTTTCACCATCATCAGTTCAAGGTTATCAACAATTCCAAGCTGAGGTACGTTATTTATCACTTTTCACAAAGTTTTTTAGTTCAACAATAAATAAAGGGGCCGGTTATAGTTCCTATAACTTTAATTAAATATGCGGTGGTAAAGAATTGCGCAAGACACAAAGCCAAGGTGTTCGAAAGATAAAGACCAAATAGGCATTGATTGTCGTGTTGGGAACTCGATTCCCTCAACTCAGCTAAGAAGCATTTTCGTGAAAGTCAATCAACAAGATTCTGGATCTCGGATCTCGGATCTCGGCAATCTTACATTGGCCTGAACTTCACTAAGTCGAGCAGCACAGCGGAAAAAATGAAAATACAAAGGAGAGAGAGAGAACGAGAACGCAAGCAGATTTTAATATGGGAAAACCTTCTCTAATGAAGAAGTAAAAACTCACGAGACCTAGTCTAGTTCAAACGTCCACTATGATAATAATCGATACAAAGAATCAAGGTTCCCCAAAGTGGTGGTTAACACAACCTCTCCAACAATTGTGATAATCAAACTTCCTTAGAGGTGTTTCACTCAAACTCTCTCTACAGGTCTCTCAATTACAAAGTTCAAAGCTTTGTTCACAAATCTCTCAAGAATCTCTCAATAATTTTATTTTTCTCTAACCTAGCCTCCACCCACAACTAATGAAAATATAGAGGAGGTGGAATCTAGGGTTTAGGGTTTTTAGGAAACTCCTCAATGGGCTTGGGCTTAACATTGAAGGAGGAAGCCCAACAAATCTCCCTCTCTGACTTCAATGTGTCGGCTTCAACATCAACCCGGCTCCTTCACAACAGTCTTCAAATTTCCTTGTTAGCACCGGTTTTGTCATCATGTCAGACCAATTTTGGTGAGTGTGCACTTTGACAAGTTCTGGCTCTCCATCTTCCACCACATCCCGGATCCAATGATACCTCATATCAATGTGCTTAGTGTGGGACTGATAGCTCGGATTCTTTGCAAGATAAGTTGCGCTTTGATTGTCACAACTCAACTCGTACTTGTCTTGATCATGGCCGAGTTCCATGAAGAACTTCTTCATCCACAACATCTCTTTGCTTGCCTCAGTAGCGGCAATGTACTCAGCCTCGGTTGTTGATAGTGCAACACACTTCTGAAGTCTTGATTGGCAAGAGACATCTCCTCCGGCAAATCTCATCATGTGTCCCGTAGGTGACTTCCTTGAGTCGGAATCTCCCCCTAAATTAGCATCCGAGTAGCCTTGCAACTCGGCTTTGCCTTCTCCAAATCGGAGGCATAAGTTGGTCATACCTCAGAGGTACTTGAAGATCCACTTCGGTACTTCTCAGTGCTTTTTGTCGGGGTTCTATAGAGACCGGCTTACCATTCCAACAGCACATGCCAAGTCAGGTCTAGTGCAAACCATTGCATACATCAAACTTCTGACAGCGGATTGGTATGGGATCTTCAGCATCTCGTCTTTGTCTTCATTAAATCTCGAACATTCTTCTAGTTCAGCTTTATGTGTCCGGCTAGGGGGTGCTCACTATTTCGGCTTTGTCCATGCTGAATCTCTTCAGAATCTTCTCAATATACTTCTCTTAACCTAGCCACAATAGCTTCTTTTGTCTATCTCGGATAATCTTGATTCCGAGCATCTGCTTTGCAGGGCCGAGGTCCTTCATTGCGAAGACGAGCTCAGTGCCTTCTTCAGGGCGGCTATCCTCTATTTATCTTTTCCTACAATAAGCATGTCGTCAACATATAACAACAAAATCATAAAATCTACGGCCTCATAGCTCTTCATAAATACTCAGTGGTCGGCCTCTGTCTTCTCAAACTTTTGATTAGTTATGAATGATTCAAACTTCTTATACCACTGCTGAGATGCTTGCTTTAAGCCATAGAGGCTCTTCTTCAATCGACATACTAAGTCTTCTTGGTCTGGAGCTCGGAACCCCTCGGGTTCCTCTATATATATATATATGTCTCTTCTTCCAAATCACCATGAAGAAATATCTTCTTCACGTCCATTTGTTCTACCTCGAGATCCATCGAAGCCGCCATGGCTAACAAGACTAGGATCGAGGTCATTTTCATCTCAGGAGAACAAAATCTACCTTCTTCTGATTGCAACCTTTCACTACAATTCGGGCTTTGTATCTCGGCTTCTGCCCGTTCTCTTCATTCTTAATCTTGTAGACCCGTTTAATTTTCAGATCTCGTCTTCCTTTAGGCAACTCGGTTAGCTCATAAGTCCAATTCTCGCGCAGAGACTTCTTCTCGTCTTGCATTGTCTTTTCCCATTCTTCTTTCTCTGAGCTCGTCATAGCCTCATCATAACTCTAAAGCTAAATATTTCTAGCAATAACAGTGTATTCTTCAGGTGGGTACCTTATAGAGGGTCTTCTTTCTCGAGTTGGATATCTCAGTTGTTCTTTAGCTTGAGAATCCAGTTCATCATTCTCATCCCGGATCTCATCATTAACTCAGACCTCAGTATCTTGGTCATCATCAACTTGTTGTTGGTCATCATTTTCTTCATTTTCTCCCCCTGCATCAGCTCGGACAAGAGGGATGGATTCTTCACGTCTGATAGCAACCCGGACTTTGGGCTTCGAGATGTCATGAATGGTCTCATCTTCATGAAAGATCACATCTCGGATTCTCATTATCTTCTTATTGATTGGATCCCAAAGTCGGAATCTGAACCCACATCTCGGCGAACCAAGATAAATGCATTCTTTAGTCTTCGCATCGAGTTTTGCCCTTTCATCTTTAGGGATATGCATGAAAGTTTCGCATCCAAATACCTTCAATTGATTATAGGCCGCTTTTCGACCTGTCCAGACTTCTTCTGTAATTTTTCCTTCAAGTGGCCATGATGGTGAGAGGTTGTTCAAGTCAATAGCAGTTCTAACGGCTTCTCCCCAGAATGATTTCGGCATCCGTCATTGGATAGCATACTTCGGACCTTCTCTTCAATAGTCCAGTTCATCCTCTCAGCCAGTCCATTCAACTGTGGAGTCTTGGGGGGCGTCTTCTCAATTCGGATCCCGACCGCTCTGTAGTATGCATCAAAAGGGCCGTGTAAGAACGTGCACCGTTAATTAAAGAAATTAATTAATTATTTATGTGAAATTAGGAAATAATTCATAATTGACCCTAATAATTATTATGAGGATTAAATAAATATAGAAAGTGATTAACAATGCTGGAAGTCGCTTTTCTGACGGAAAGCGCAGATACCGGTTCTGCTACTCGGTATAAATGCGTACCGATAAGTATCCCGGAAAATTATAATAAGTGCATGAATATTCATAGAATATTATATAGGACTAGTAAAACAAGTTTCAGGTCAAAATAATGAGAACTGGTGTTAGAACTAATACTGTCAGCGTTAAAACGCGTACCGAAAAATTGTTGCAAAAAATTAATATAAAATTATGAAAAATCCTATAAAAATGGCTAGGTTCAGAATCTCAAGTTTGAAGTTAAAATGATAAGCGTAGCTATTAACGCTAATACTGTGCGATTAACTTAAGCGCGCCTATAAATACCCAAGGGCACATGATCCTAGGTCATGAAAATTATAATCTTGTGTGGGTTTTCTGAGGTTCTTGAGGCAGCCACCCTTCTCCCATCTTCTCTCCTCCATTGAAGCTCCAAGAGAGCACCTTTCCACTTAGTTCCTTCACCAATGTTGCTTGTTAGAGTGTGCTCTAGCCATGGGTGGGCAAAAGTCCAGCCATTTATGAGTTATGGGAGTTGTGGTGAAGGAGAAAGCTTCTGACTTTGGGTTTGTGAGGTGTGGTAGCCATCTACATGCCATTAGAAGCTTCAAGGTGCCATTTTCGTGGAGAAAAGACCAAGCTTTGGTCGCCATTTTCGTGGCTTGTGTAATCTAACTTCTTGGGGCAGATTTGAGAGCTCCAAGAGCACCTTGTTCTGCTGTGTTTGAGCCTCCATAGGTATACCATGATCATTCCTCTTTAAATCCATGATCTTAGCTTGTTTTAGTCACTAAAAAAGGGAACTTTGATTAACTAAGTTGAGAGTTGTTAATCTATGCATGTTTAGTGTTTTTGAACTTCTGTTTTTGAGAAAAACCGGACCTTGGATCATTAGGAACCTTTCCCACCTCGGATTATGCAGAATTTTGCTAAGGAATTCGGTTCTGCACGCGTGGGAATCGATTCCTTTATGTTGGGAATCGATTCCCAAGAGCATGAATGGATTCCCCATGTTTGGGAATTGATTCCTACCTGTGATAGCAACGACCTAATTTAGTAAAATCTCGATATCTCGAGCTACAGAGCAGGTATACTATAAAGCATCCAGATGAAAGATCTTATCTAACTAGTTAATAGTATCAATAGAGAGGCATCTTAGTATCATGTTCCTGTACCAATTTCACAGTTTCCAGTGTTGCAAGAATTGCTTGAGCATATAATATAATAAAGTTGATTAGCCCCTCAATACTATGAAACCTTTCACCTTTTAACATTAAAAGAGAGAGAGGAAGAGATGAAAGAACATCTTTACTGAGAACAATAACTCACCTTCAAAGCCTTTTCCCGACAATTAGCCAAGAAACAGCATCAACAATAACTATGGAACCCACAACTAACCTTGTAAGCACCATGATATTCCCCAACATACACTTAAATACAACAAAAAATGAACATAAGAAACGGGGAGGGGAAAAAAGAAAGAAGGAAAAGAGACCAACAATAATTCATTTGCAATATAAATATATATAACAGAAAAGGTGTGTGTCATTTATAATATAAAGAATCAATAATAAAAAAGCCTATATATATATATATATATATATATATATATATATATATATATATATATATATATATATATATATATATATAAAAGTTACGTAAGTTTTATATATAAGTTACGTTAGTACGTTAGTTATATATATATAATAAGCTACGTTAGTTTTGTAAGTTACATTATTTATATATATATAACTAACTTAATTATATATATATATATATATATATATATATATATATAAGGTGACCTCATCCACACACATATCTTCCATGTTTTCACCCTAAAGCCAACTCACTATCTGCATGTTCTCTAGATGCACTACTAAAATGGGAACCTTATCATGGATGTGGGCCGTGGGGCTTAACCCATGGGAAGCTTACATCCATGGGTGTTGTACAGCAACAGAATTTGGAGTATCCTATAAAAATATATCCCATTGTCTTTTCGACAGAATTTGGAGTATCATGTAAAATCGAAATTTCGTCGAGAATCGTACAAAATATAATTTTTTTTTTTTTTTACAAAAAATTTCGACGGAATTCTTTTTTCGTCGAAAATCATCGACGAAATTGAAATTCCGTCGAAAATCCCACAAAATATAATTTCTTTTTCTTTTTATTTTATACAAAACTTTTCGACGGAATTCATTTTCCGTCGAAAATCCCACAAAATTTAATTTATTTTTCTTTTATTTTTTTCAAAAATTTGCGACGGAATCGAAATTCCGTCGAAAACCCACAAAATTTAATTTCTTTTTCTTTTATTTTTTTAAATGTTTTCGAAGGAATTCATTTTCCGTCGAAAATCTTCGACAGAATTTCATTTTCCATCGAAGACTTTCGACGGAATATTTTTTCTGTCAAATTTTTTTGATGGAAAATAGATTCCGTCAAAAAATTTCGATGAAAATCAGATTCCGTGGAAAATTCCGTCAATAAATTTCAACGGAATTTTTTACGTCGAAAAATTCCGTCGATAATAAAGACTTTTCTAGTAGTGTTTTTTGTCTGCTTAGTTTTTGAATTGTAACATACTTATTATTTTAAAAATTAACTTCCAAATATATTTCTATTTTATTAGTCTAATTTTATTGACTTTCACTTGCGTGATGATTTTTTTATGTTTAAATGTCATGGTCTTTTAGTCTTAAAAGAAGTACTTTTGTGCTCTCTTTTTTAACACATATATATGTGTATGTGTTTTTTTTTTTTGGTAAGCTATATGAGTGTGTGTTTATATACATGTACATGTGCGTATATAAACTTTTAATTTATTTTAAATTATATTAAAATTTAATTTTATAATTACAAAATCAATACAATTCCATTAAATTGATTTTTTTATTTTAAATTACATAGTTAATTTTCAATATTTTGGGTTGTGTTCAACTATTATACAAAATAATTATAACTATATATAATTTATAAAGTACAATATATTTGAAAGCTTGGTAAGCTTGATAGGTCAAGCCAAGTCTTCTATTTTTTAAAAACAATTCAGGCTAAGCTTATAATTTGACTTGTATTAAACTAATAAGTCAAGTCAGATTTGAAATAATTTACATAAACCCAACCCATTTAAGCTAAAGCTTGACTTAACCTGAATTATTTTCGCTGCTACCAATAACCTCAATCAATGATGCACCGACACGGGACACGACATGACACCCCGACACGTTAATTCTAAAAAATGTCAAATTTCGACACGTTGGGACACGTTTTGATATTAAATAATATTTATAATATATATAATATAGTTTACATTTTTGGGAGGTGGCGAGGCGAGCTCAGCCGTTCATTAACTTTCTAATATACTAAAGATAAATATTATATTTTTATCCCCTGAACAAGGCAAAAGAAATCCCCCACATTATTTTTATTTAAACATATAAACATGAATATTTATTTATACAAGGAGGAATAAAATCTCCATCGTTTCCCTTTATTTTTACCCTCACCTTTTTTCAAAAAAAGAAAAATACATATTATGGAGGACTAAATTTTTAAGATTAATTTACTCTTTTTGCTGGTTACGCTGTGCCAATGCTTGGTTAGAAAAACACTAAGCCAGAAGTGACATTAAAATCACTCACTAAAAAGAGAAGGAAAAAAAAAAACCTCTTCTTCTCATTTCTGCAAACCCCACACTTTGTTTCTCACAAAAAAAAAACAACAACATAGAACAGAACAGAACAGAACACAATGGTTGGTGGTCGATTTCGCGAGCTGTTGAAGAAATACGGAAAAGTAGCACTGCGCGTTCATTGCAGCGTCTCTGCAGTTTCTGTTACTGGTCTCCTCTACGTTGCTATCAGAAACAACGTTGATGTCGAAGCCATCCTCGAGAAGTTCCACATGGGCGCTGTCTCCCAAAAAGAAAACCCCAATCCCTCCGGTGTCGATGTCTCCGTACCTGTCAAGAACCGAACGGCTCAGCTCGTCAATGAAAAAGGGCCAACGACGAAGAAGGGTTCTCCTTTAAACTTTTCAATTTTTATTAAATATTTTTTTTAAATTGTAATTTTATTTTATTTTTACAAAAAAATATCAAAACGTGTCCAAATATATTGACCGCATGTTGGATTCGGTCAAAATCGCGTGTCCCTATAGTCAACATGTCCCTAAAAGTTGACTGCGTGTCGGACGCGTGTCTGAATGTGTCCGTGTCGGACACGTGTCCGACACGCAATTTTCTCCTAAAAAGCCGTGTCCATGCTTCAGAGACCTCAATAATGTTTTATTATAGGATTATATATCGCTTAGAAACCTAAGAATCAAATCAAAGTCACAAGCGAAAGATTTGACCAAATGTGCCAACCCTATTGGCTTAGCATTTAATTTGTGTTAGTTCCGAGAACTTTGTTTTTAATATTGGACTTATTGGTTACTCATCAACTATGGAGGTGATGATTACAAGTGATAATGCATCATACGATACATGTAGGGATGTAAATGGGCTAGGCCGGCCTACAGGGGCCTACAACCTAGCCTATGTTAGGCCTAGCCCGACCCGGCCTATTTAATAATTAGAGTGGGCCTAGGCTTACGGAAAAGCCTTTTAAATAAATAGGCCGTAGGCCAACAACACAAAGCCCGGCCTACAAAGACTGTAGGTCGGCCTGTTTATTTAAACAATATTTATTATATTTAATATATATTAAAAAAATGGAAGTGTATCAAAGTAGGAGAAAGAGAAGAAGACTCATTAGAAGATTGGCAAAGCTACAAAAAAAACAATCTTTGTTGTAATGAATGTTATTTAAAAATTTGTGTGTTCTTGTTAAAAAACATTTGAGAATTTTTATAATTTGGATCTTGGTTGAACATTATTTTATAATGAATGAGATATTTTTTTATTTTAGTTTAATTTATAACTTCGTAGGCCTAAAAGGCCTCATAGGCCATGGTAGGTTTTTTATTTTTTAAAAATAGGTCAGGCTTGGCTTACAAACTAAGTCTTTGATAGGCTGATAGGCCAGATAGGCTCAATAAGTTTTTACGAATGCTTGGGCCGCCAAAGCCAAAGTCCAGCCCGGCCCAGCCCATTTACATCCCTAGATACATGTCAGGGCTTGAAGCTAATTAGAGGCAGTGCATTTATGTAATTATTGGAGATGTTACGAGTAGAGCTGTCAAAATAGATTGTAGCTAGGCGGGCCAGTTCCCAAGGCCTAGCCCTAACTCACTTAGCTCATTTTTTCAATAGGACTTTTTTTTATCAATAACCTCCAAACTCCTATAATTTAGCATATTCGGTTGGGGTCTATTACTGGCCAAAAAAAATTTATCGAAATTTTTATTATTAAAACAAAGAAAAAAATTGTATATATATATATATATATATATATATATATATATAGTAAATTATAAACATAAAATAATAATACAAATATAGTTTACATATATAATTTTAGAGTTTGATGTTTCTCATGTTGTAGAATATAATTTTATTTTTATCACACATATAAAATTATGTGAGGCCCATGAGGTCATGTGAGAATAAGAGAGAGAAAAAAATGGCTTCACATACTTTTATGCGTGTGTAGGAGATAATTTCATCTCCTGCAGCGTAAGATACATTAAACTCATAATTTTATTATATATATATATATATATATATATATATATATATATATTATAATGGTTCAATAATTTATTTTTTTTATTTTGAACTATTTTAAATGAAAGATTTTTTTTATTTTTTTTATTTTATGCATTTATAAAGTTAAATGTATATAAATTAATTTAGTGATAATGAACTCATTCAATAGAAGTATCAAATTATGGTAGTTCATATCTCAAAAAAAGAAAAAAATTATGGTAGTTCAGTTGGCGCATGAGACTTAAGCAAGTGGACTGAGAGCATATATTCGATCATTCCCAAGGTCATATTTGGAATTTAAAACCTTAATCCTAGACTCATTCCAAATAGGATTGCCTCCCGTGGAAGATACATGTGATTTATCTTATATATATATATATATATATATATATATATATATATATAAACTCCTACCATGGACACAACCTTAGTAGGTCCCACACTAAAAAATAAATAAATAAAGACTCAAATTTCTATGGGTGTATGACATGTATGAGGGATGCTTTTTCATGCAAACATGAAAAAAAAAAACCTTGCCCAACATGAAAAAAACTCAAATTTTACTTACATTTTTTTTGGTAATCTAAATTTTACTTACATTTTACTTGTATATTTGTCTGCAAATAATACTAAATAAAAAATATTAAATAAAGAAAGGGTTTGTTTTTTCTGATGTTACTTTAGATAACTTTATCTAATATTCATCAAAATGACGTCATTTTGGGACGGAAATCATGGTATTTTTGTAATTTTAATTTATCTCATGGTTATAATAGTCTTTATCACTCTAATTTTTTAATTTTTCAACCCCAAAACGACGTCGTTTTGATAAACATTAGATAAAGTTATCTGAAGTAACATCGGAAACTTTTTCCCAAAACTCATTATTTTATATAAAACATTTTATGGAATATTTCCAAAAATAAAATATTTTATGAAAGTGTTAGATATTTATTTATTAAAATAATTTTAAATGCATTAAATTCCAAAAAGAAATATTTTTATAAAAAAATTGTAAATTTGCATTCAAATTAATATTCCATAAAATTATAAGTTACCTCCTTGAAGTTTGACCATATTTCAAATTAACCCGTTATATTTTTTATTGTTTAAATTAACTCCCTATACTTTATAATTGTTTCAAATCAATAATTCTATTAAAAATTTTACAAACTCTGTTAAACCTCCTCACATGTCCTAAGCCCCAAACCTCAAAAAAAAATTCTCTATTTTCCTCTACGTTCTCTTGTCTCTTATTACAATAATTTGGGATGATTTCGACTTGGATCGGAGAAGATTAATGTGTCTCTTTTCTTCTATGTTCTCCCAATGTCACTCTTAAGAAGTATTAACATCTTCTACAAAGGGGAAACAATCATCGCTGGAAACTTTGTGAATAAATAATCAAGAGCTAAAGAAAAGAGAGAAGAAAAGATCATCCCAAATCGTAGAAGAAAAGATACTCGCTAGAAACTTTGTGTATAAAGAATAACAAGATCATTCCATCTCAAACTTTGTGAAGATTCTTATATGTCAATCTTCTCTGATCCAATTCGAAATCATCCCAAACTACTGAAAAAAGATCCAAAGAAAATTGTAATAAGAGAAGGGAGAACGTAGAAGAAAAGAGAGAATAAATTTTTGAGATTTGGGGCTTAGGGCATGGCATGTGAAGAGGTTTAACAGAGTATGTAAATTTTTTAACATAATTGTTGATTTGAAACAATTATAAAGTACGGGGTTAATTGAAACAATTAAAAATATAAGGGGGTAATTTAAAACATGGTCAAAGGGTAACTTATATTTTAGCCTAGAATATTTTATGAAAGTGTTAAATATTTATTTATTAAAATAATTTTAAATGCATTAAATTCCATAAAAGAAATATTTTAAAAATAAGGGTTTTATTTTTCTTATGTTGCATGAGACAAGTTGTCTCATGCAACACACAGAAAAGTGGGTGGGGCCAAAAGCAAAAAGATCCAAAGAAAGTCACACTCGTTTGATGACCCAAAAATGGTAGCAAGAAATAATGATTCTTTCACGAACATGCATGAGTACATAAAATTTGAGCTTTTTTTTTTTTTTCTATAAAAAAAAAAAGTCCACGTACGTGTTATCCAGGTAAAAGAGACATTCATTAGAAAATTGAAATCCAACATGAGGAATTCCTTGACATTTTCAGTTCGAGAATTTGTCAAGTGCTTCAGTGAGAAGACTACATATTCCTTTTATTCAAGCATAACATAATAGGCACAATAACTATAACTATATATATGGGCATGTTTTACTGATCATGGAGATTGACCAAGCTCCTGAGTTTGAACGGGACCAATACAGCATTCGCAGCAAGAGCCTGGAGGTGGAGGAGCGCAACACTCACAGTCATCAATACACATGGAGGGTTCCCAAACTGCATAACAAAATGGAGTTGATGAGTTCATTAATTATCATTGCAAACCATGCATAATTAAGGCCATGTCACTTTGAAAGTTTCAATTTATGATATCTAATTGCAATGTTTATGTGTATACCTTGTAGCAGAATGCGTGCAGCATCAC
>JAVKPL010001678.1:0-17187 GCA_032173675.1 Gastrolobium villosum
AGAATCCGAGAGAAGACCCTACAAGATGATCCGGCTTTAGAGATCAACGATTATTTTCCGGATGAACAAGTCCTTGCAATCTCTGTGAAATTGTCTGAAGAACCAATTTTTGCACTGCATATGGAACCATGGTTTGCTGATTTTGTAAATTTTAAGGTAATCAAGAAAGTACCTCCTGATCTCACAAAGCAACAAGTGAAAAAGTTTTTACATGATGCTAGGAGGTATGTATGGGATGATCCATTCCTGTATTTCCAATGTGCTGATGGAATCTTGAGAAGATGTGTATCAGAATTGGAAATCAAGGAGATTTTATGGCATTGTCACAATTCTGATTATGGTGGCCATTTTGGTGGAAACAGAACTGCCCAGAAGGTATTGCAAAGTGGGTATTACTGGCCTACTCTTTTCAAAGATGCCAGAGAGTATGTTGAAAAATGTGAAAGATGCCAGAAGACAGGGAACATTTCCCGAAAAGATGAAATGCCTCTAAACACTATTATGGAGGTGGAATTATTTGATTTATGGGGGATCGATTTCATGGGACCATTCCCATCTTCCTATTCCAACCAGTACATTTTGGTAGCTGTGGACTACGTTTCTAAGTGGGTTGAGGCAACAGCTCTTCCTACTAATGATGCCAAGGTGGTTGTAAACTTCCTGAGAAAGAATATCTTTACCAGGTTTGGAGTGCCGAGAGCAATCATAAGTGATGGAGGCTCTCATTTTTGCAATAAGCAGTTTGAAAATCTGTTAACAAAGTATGGTGTCAGGCATAAGGTCGCTACACCTTATCATCCGCAGACAAGTGGCCAAGTGGAAGTTTCCAATAGGGAACTGAAGCGAATCTTGGAAAAGACTGTTAGTATTTCTCGAAAGGATTGGTCGAAGAGACTGGATGATGCACTGTGGGCATACCGAACTGCATACAAAACTCCGATAGGAATGTCTCCCTATCAGCTTGTGTACGGGAAAGCTTGTCACTTACCTGTGGAGCTTGAACATAGAGCCTTTTGGGCTATTAAATTCCTAAACTTTGATGCCACAGCAGCTCTTGAGAAACGAAAGTTTCAACTGTTAGAGCTTGATGAGTTTAGGAATTCAGCTTTTGAAAGCTCCAGAATTTATAAAGAAAAAGCTAAGAAATATCATGATAGCAAAATTATACACAAGGAGTTTGAACCTGGTCAGCAGGTATTGTTGTACAACTCCCGATTGAAACTTTTTCCAGGGAAGTTGAAATCCAGGTGGACAGGACCTTTTGTGATTAAAAAGGTCTTTCCATATGGTACTGTTGAAATATCTTCCATGGAGGACGACAGACCCTTCAAGGTCAATGGCTCTAGGTTGAAGTTCTTCCATGGAGGACCAGTGATGAAACAGGTTGTGGCCTTGCGCCTTCATTCCATTGCAACTTAAATGAGGTAACCGTCAGGCTCGGGACGTTAAACACGCGCTAGTTGGGAGGCAACCCAACATTTCTATCCTTTTATTTGTATCTTGTTTTCATTTTTTTTTAGGTAACCAGAGAAAAATTAAAAAAATGAATGAAGGAGGAAAGTGAAAAATCCAGTGAGTCTACGCTTGAAGCGTAGAACTCTGCGCTTCAAGCGTAGAAAGAAAAATTGGAACAGAGGGTCTACGCTCCAAGCGTAGAACCCTACGCTTCGAGCGTAGAAAAGATGCTCGAGCAGAAGCTGGGCGCTCCAAGCGTGGGAACCCACGCTTGCAGCGCAGGAAACTCAAAGAGGACAGTAGTTCCACGCTTCCAGCGTAGAACCCTACGCTTGAAGCGTGAGAAAGGAATTTGAAAAGCCAGAGACAGAAGGTCTACGCTTCAAGCGTAGAATCCCACGCTTGAAGCGTAGAAGGGGAATGTGGACCGACAGGGGCAGTAAGTCTACGCTTGAAGCGTAGAACTCCACGCTTCAAGCGTAGAAAAGGGTTTTAAGTGTAAACCCTAAGTTCTCCCCAGCGCCGCGACACACTTTTTCCTCCCCCCCTCTCCTCTCTTCTCTCCCTTTTCCTTCTCCCCTCCCTCTCTTCCCCACTCCTCACCATCACCATACCCTCCTTCTCCCTCACTCTTTCCCTTTCCCTCTCCACCGTTCATCTTCCCTCATTCTTCTCTCTCTCACTCTTCCCTCTTCCATCTAGCCATCCACCGCTCACCACCGCGCACCGCGCACCGCCACTCTTCACCACCGTGCACCGCCATCATCTCCACCACCGTTCTTCTTCTCCACCGTTCACTTGGATTAAGGATCAATTTTCTGCATAAATTTCAAATTTCGATCAAAATGGCTGGAGACAAGGTAACCATCTATTATTCCTTTTTCTCATTACTTGATGATGGTTAGGAGAGGTATGAATTTGAGATTTTTGTGTTATATGTTTGTTCATATTGGGAATAAGGGCTGTTAAAATGCTTTGGCTGAAAATGAGCATGATAATTTTTGTATAAACGGGGGGTTAATCATGAAAGGTTGGTGGTATTAGTCATGCAAAGTTAGATGAACTGTTGATACGCATGATTAATGGGTTGGGACTGTTGACTTGAATGCATGATTGAAATTAAATCTGGGAATTGAGGTGAATGATGTCATGAACTGAATCTGTCTGCTGATAATATTTGTTATGCACATGTATTGGGAACTTTTCTGAGTTTCAGGAGAAAAGAATGAAAAAGGGCACCGAAGGATCATCTGCTGCGAAAAGACCCCGCACAAATTTTGACTCCAGAAGATTTTTGTCCGCTGAAAAGCAGGACGTTTATGAAACTAAACTGCTGAATAAAAATGTAATTAAAGAGAGGGGGTTCGATTTGGGGAATCTCCTACTTTTTGATGACATTTATTCGGTAGTTCAAAGGAGACACTGGAGGACATTGGTCACCTTTCCACAGGACAGTTCTGGGCGCATTCTCAGAGAATTTCTAGCCAATGCTGATAAGAACACTGTCAATGCCACCCGAAGGAGCTGGGTGAGAGGGAAGGAAGTACCATTTGATGCTGCGACAATTGAAGAATTTCTGCAAACTTCATATGACCCTACTGCTGAGTGTGAGTTTGTCCGACTATTCAATTTGATGCAGCCGTCAGAAGGGTATTATCGGGAAGAAATGCCCCTCATTGCTGATGAAATTCGGGAAAAGATCACCAGTCCATTCTCTGAATGGAAGTTTAGGCAGGGTCTCACTAATGTACCCGAAAAATTTACTAGACTCTGCCTTACTGGTGAGGCTATCAGCTGGCACACTTTTGTGAATGCTACAGTTATTCCTTCTACAAACAAAAGTGATGTCAATGTCGAGAGGGCTGTTCTATACTATGTGCTGATGGGGGACAAAAATCTGAATATTGCTGCTATTCTATCTGACAGGATTGTCCACATGATTACCCAAAGCAAGGACAATAATCTGTTGGCTCACAGCTCTTTAATCTCTCATCTATGTATTAGAGCTGGGGTTGAAATTCCCGCTTCTGAGCCATTGGATGTAAAGGCTGAAAAGCCTATGACAAAGATTGCTTTGGGAGGTTATTACAAGGAATCAGAAAAACATGCAGCATGGCTTCTCAATAGCCAGGGCAATCCTATACCCCCTCCAGAGCCACAGGATCCGTCAGTACCTCAGGCACCTCCAGCATCCCAGACATCAGCAGCATCATCCTCTGCTCGCCAGCCACTCTATGAGGATTCTCCCATCATACTCGAAATGCATGCTATGATGAAGGCCATGTGCCTGAAGATGGGGATAGATCCAGCAGATCCTCCTAGCTCTTTCCAGCAGTATACCATGGAGGAGTGATCACTGGCTGTTTTTATTTTTATTTTTATTTTTCTCTCGGACGTTGTTAATTTTAATGTTTTGTTTTAAATGACCAATAGGATTTTGTTAGGGTCAAGTTTACTGTTTGGATATGAACATCTCAGGGTATTTCTCACTGTTTTGCTGATATAATATTGTTAATGATGTGTGTTTTAATTGCGCAGCTGTTCTTAATTGATTGAACTTAGTTATTGCTGGGGACAGCAATTTCTAAAATCTGGGAATGGTGGATGGCCTTGCCCACCTGTTCTTGCACTTTAGCTGCAATTGTGGAACCACACTTCATTTCAGGGGAGATATTCGAACCAATTTACATTTTCAGTTTTAAATATCTGTCTTGGTTTAAGTGATTTTAAAAATTCAGCAAAATTTTTGGAATATGCCTGTTGTTTGGAATATGCCTATTGATAATCTCAGATCTAGATGTTGCTTTCCTAAACAAATGATTGAGTTCATCTTAGGAAGTACATTAAGCTTTGAAAATTTTGGCATGATGTCACTTGGCATGAGTAGAGATTAGAATTGTTCGTCTGTCTGAAATTATGTGCTAGAATATATGATATGCCTGATATCTCTGTGAAAATCTAGTCTGAAATCATAGCCTTTGAGGTTTGAGCCTATACAGTAATTTTTTTTTTTCTGAGAGGCCTCACTGTACTGACACTCTAGAACTTGGTTTGTTTCTCTACAAGGCATGCATTTTAACTGATATGATAAGGCAATTTGTTCTTGATAGCCCTGGCCATATAGCTCACCTGTATAAATAATTTTTCCATTGTTATCCCCTTGAGCCGAGCCTGTTCATTGGTAATTACCAAAATGTTGCTTAGCCTATCCATGTTAAACTTACCTTAAGTGAGATTGAACTACTGATTTTTCTCAAAAAGAGAGAAAATATCTAAGGTAAGCTCCACTACACTAAGCAAATTGGAAAAGGAAAAAGAAAATTAGAAAAGAAAGAAAAGGGAAAAGAAAAAAATGCGGGTGAAGCATTGTGAATAAAATTGGTCAACATAGGAATTGACTTCCCGAAATTCTGTGGGCAAGTTAGTGGAGCAAAACTGATGAGTTGAACCTATATAAATTATGTTGTTCTCAGTTTGTCAATCTCATAGCAATTGAAGCCACTCTCCATACAAATTCCTACCTGTAGCCAGGCCAAATTAAAACCATTGAAAGTCCTTTGATCAGTTAAGTGCATGTGTTTGAATCCTTCAATTTTAAGGATCTTGAGAATATGATCAAGCCTATGGCAGTGTTACAGCTGTGATGGTTATGTATGTCTGATACCCTAAAAACACCAGAGTGTGAGTGATATATTTTGTCTTGGTGAGGGATGTTCAGATTACATTCATGATTTTTCAGAGAATTAATGGCATAATCAGAAATTCTTGCAGAATTCAGTCAGGCATGACATAATGATTTCTTCAAGTGTTTGGTTGATATTGTGTTGAAATACCGCTGTACATTTTTCTAAGTTTGAATCAGTTTATTGCTGAGGACAGCAATGTTTAAATCTGGGAATTGTTTGATATGCTCCCAGCATATATACTTTTATAGATCAAAAAGCAGGAAATCAGATCTAAAACTGTGTATAAAAGTGTATATGTGGTGAAATTATTGAATAAAAATTGTCAGACACTCTCTCACTCAGATTCTTCATGTTTACAGGAGAAAAATGACAAATAAAGGAGCTGGAAGAAAAATCAGACAGAAGCTCCACGCTCCAAGCGTAGGAACCCACGCTTGAAGCGTGGGAAAAGACTTCAAGACAGTGAGTCCACGCTTCAAGCGTAGAACTCCACGCTTGAAGCGTGGAGAAGACAAAAAGAGGCAGAAGCTCCACGCTTGGAGCGTGGATCCTGCGCTCCAAGCGTAGGGTTGAGATGGACAGCTGTCAGTTGCGAGAAAAGGAGGATTCTCAGGTTATAAAAAGGGCATAAGGCAACCCTAGGAGGCACTTTTCATATTCTGAACAACTGAGGTCATTCGGAGGCGGAAGCTCTGGAGAGATCTCTTCTTCTACCTTTCTGTAGTTCTTTTAGTTTATGTTTTCATTTGAATATTGGATTCTAGCCATGATAATGGTTGGCTAGAACCTCTTTGCTGTAGTTAGGGTCACGAACCCTTGTGAACCCCTGATACAATGGATTGAGTTTTTATTGATATATTTATCTTTTGAATTTCGTTCTATTCTGATCGTATTGTTATTGTTATTATTAGATCCGATCAATCTAGTAAGTAATAATAAATCTGAGGATTAGGGCCAACAAGAGGGATCTGAGGTCTTTAATCCAGAAAGGGGATAGAACGACGGTATGAACATGATCTAGACATAGACATGATTCATATTGTAGATGTTTTAATTATCGATCTTTATGCTTGATCTCATATAGGGCACCTCAAGGAATTAGGGTTCTATATGAGATTAAAGGGTTAATTCCTCAAGGGATTGAGAATTAACTATTGATACCTTTATCTGATAATTATCTAATTTCACGATTTATATATTAATATTTAACTTAATCCAGAGTGAAAGGTGGGGATCATTGGTGAGTGTTCTCTAACTGCAGCGTTTTTCTCACATATTCAAACCCTTATTTTATTGGATTCTTTATATTTCAAAAAGAACAAAAACACGTCTTTTTATTTTACAAATCAAATTCCCACACAATCCTGACATTCGTGTCAAAAACATCTTGAAATATTTAATCTTAAAAGGATAGTTTAATTGATTTGGACACACTCTCTGTGGATACGAACTTGACTTATCATTGTATTACTTGCGCGATTCGGTACACTTGCCGATTCACATCAACAGGCTTACCCAGAACCCAAGCAGGCTACGATGCCATCTGGGTAGTGGTCGACAAACTGACCAAATCAGCACACTTCATACCAGTGTATACTTATACAACAGAAAAGTTGGCTAACATTAAAGGAAATCGTAAATTGCATGGCATCCCAGAGAACATAATCAGTGATCGGGATCCTAAGTTTACAAATTTTCTTCTTTACAACAGGCATTCGGGACCAAACTGCGATTAAGCACGGCTTATCACCCCCAGATTGAAGGACAGATGGAGAGGACAACACAAACCCTCGAAGACATGTTACGGGCCTACGCTTTAGAGAAAGAAGGTTGTTGGGATCATTACCTGCCATTAGCAGAATTCTCTTACAATAACAGTCATCATGCCAGTATGGGTATGGCTCCGTACGAAGCACTTTATGGAAGAAAGTGACGTATTTGATGCTGGGAAGAAGTTGGACAGAGAGTTGTTCGGACCAGACATGGTTAGAGAAACAATGGAATAGATATAAGATGATTCGCGACAGACTATGAAAAACCCAAGACCGACAGAAGAGTTACTATGACCTGAAACACCGACCCCTGGAGTTTGAAGTAAGGGATCATGTATTCGTCAGACTCTTCCCTGTTACTAGTGTCGGCAGAGCTCTTGGTGTACGAAAGTTAAGTCCACGATATATCGGTCCCTATCAGATTCTGAGAAGGGTAGGATCGGTAGCTTATCAATTAGCATTACCACCCAACCTGACAAACCTTCATGATGTATTTCATGTAAGTCAGTTGAAAAAGTATTTGGCGGATCCCTCCCATGTAGTATTACCGGATACTGTTGAAGTGAGACCCAATTTGAAGATTCCGGTAACACCATGCAAGATCTTAGATAGAGAAGAGAAATGACTCCGCAGCAAGGTGATCCCGATGGTGAAAGTACAATGGCAAGGAAGGACTCCTGAAGAAGCAACCTGGGAGCGTGAAGATGAGATCCGATGGCAATATCCCGACTTAGATTGATTGTAATTTTCGAGGACGAAAATTTTATTAAGGCAGGGTGGATGTAATAACCCTAAATTATGTAGCCACTGTTATTAATAAATCTTTTGTGGACAATTTAATTAATGATAGTTATGTATGAATAGCCCAAGTCAAGTACGGGTAAACAAAGAAGGCAAGTGCCTTTTCTTCTCCCTAGATGATGCATTAAAGAATCATAAACCCTTCCCAACCCTTAGGCGTATACCAAGAGTCACAAGCCTCAAAGGCTTCCTTCCATTAATGATTAGAAAGTGGAACCAACTTTCCCAACCCCTAGGCGCATACCAAGGGTCACAAGCCTCAAAGGCTTCCTTTCATTAATGAATAGAAAGTGGAACCACTCCTTCACAAATTCCCTAGACGTAATGATTGTCTTACACACTTTACTGTAGCACACACAAGGACTTTTCCCCTCCCCATGCGCATCATACCCTAAGAGAGTAATGAGGAGTATTACTTCTAGGTAAGAAATCCAAAGGTCTCTCCTTCATGACACCTCCACCCTAGGCGCCACACAAGGACTTTCCCTCTCCCCATGCGCACCACTTCCTAAGTAGATGATAATGAGTAATGTTTCTAGGTAGGACATCCAAGAGTCACCCTCATGCGTATGACTCCTTGGACAGGGTGAGAGAATTGCCTAACCTGCACACTCAACCTCAGAACCTAACCTCTCCTCTCCTAGGTATGATGATTAGGGGACTTAGATAAAATAGATTTCCCAAAGCCTTCTCCCCACCCTAGCCGTACACATTCCCTCACTCTCTCAAACTTGACAAGAAAAACAAAGGAAAACAAAGAATCCTCTCTTGTCCTCACTAAGCTTCGGCCATCAACATATTGTGGGTAAGGAGATATCCAGAATAACTTACAAACCTCCTTCATCATCCATTGAAGAACTCGTTAAAGGTGGGCAGAAACTTTCCATCGAACATCATCACCTGAGGTAAGGTTCCCTAGTCTATACGTTTGAGTTATGACATCTATTCCTCTTGAACATGTTCGGGTGATAAGGGCTAAAGGAATACAAATATTCTCTCCTCATCTAGATACTTGAGAATTAAAAATAAAGAAAAACCTTGTTAAAAAAATGGGATTTTTAGGTTAACCAATTGTTAGAATGTGAAATATGAATCCAGGATGTAAGAATCATCTTCTAAGTCCTAATACCTTAAAGGACCGAACCTAGATGAGATATATGGATTAGGTGAATTTTAGATTCACCTATTAAGCCTCACTATTTGTTTAGGTCGAACCAAAAGTGCAAAGGGAGACCAAAGCGTTGGAATTTCTCATGGAACCAAACCCGAATTCTTGGAAAGTGAAAAGAAAAAAGACACGATATTACTATAAGTGATTTATGGTTGTAGAAGTAGTTTCCCTATGGTTGCCACCCTCTTTATGTAAAGTGTTGGTTTGACTGCAATAAGTTATGTGATGCTATACAGTGATATGTTTGGCTGTTTGGAACTAATGTTTTGTTAATGCAAGATGTATAATGATGGCCTGTGCACTAATACCACAGAGGCAACCTGACGAGGACCCTGGGTATTCATCCGTAAGACCATGGAGAGTAATAGCCTTGGCAGGATTGGTATGATGTTTTGAAAGCATGATTTATCTTCCAAACTATGTTTCAAAGTTTCCATTCTATTATTGTATATGATGTTATGTGACTATTGCAGGAGTAAGCATCATGGTTTGGAGGTTGCTCCAACTATGAGTCCTTATTGAGACCCTCAATCTCACCCCTCTTTGGGGATCCCCCTTTTTCAGGTAAAAATGACCAAATGGGTAAGGAAAGGAAAGAGGCTGGTACGACAGGAGGTTGACCCCATACAAAAAATTGTGGATAAGATTACCGCCCTTTGTAACGAAGGGCAGCATATAGAAGCTATGCATTATGCATTTGTGGAAGTTTTTCAGAGAATATGATCTCACTCAATCCCTAAAGATTAAGTGATATTTTGAATTTTAAAATGGGATGACTGTAATAGACTATGTTAACTATGCTACTTTAGACTTTTGTTGTAAGGAACTATGTTGGTACGTTTTGGGTTTATTGATTTTAATGTTGATGAACTATGTAATTGAATCGTATGACCTATGTGCCTAGCTAGTATTATTGTATGCGGATTATTGACTAAGTTTGTTATATGGGATAATGGATTAGAAATGCACATAGGGCTAGGACTCTATCTATATGACGTACTAGATGTGAAAGTAAACTGGCCTTTGAAGGCCGATGCATGTAAGGTGTAAAACAAAAATTTTACTGCGGAACATACATGCACTCATAGATTCATGCTTTAAGACAGCATGATGTTACCTTGTTTTGGCCTGATCAGTCAGGGAGATGAGATGTCAGGCTTGAAGGGTTCAAACCCTCTAATGGTGATCCACACCACCGTTCGTCTATGATGCAAGAACTCTTTCTTGAAAGCCACCAGATGAACACCACAATGAGGCTTGCTATGCGCACAAGTGGTGAGGGTGGAGGCTAGGTATCCTGTTTGGAAAGGTGTACTGAGCTACCCTACAGAATGGTGCATAGAGGAGGAGAGTTGGCTTGGTTTTCCAATGAAACCTAAGGTGAGGAACATGTCTATTTATGCGCACCCTTTGGAGAGGAGGAGGGAATTCATTCATTCAAAATGAAAAACAAACTTTCAAATTTCTTTGAAAGTTATGCATGAAACAGTGTGATAAGGTGGAGCTGTTGCAAAACAAACTTTGCCAACAACCTCCAATCTTATCCACATGAATTTAAATTCAAATTAATTTAAACTTAAATTCATAAACTATCATATAGTATATAGTTTTCATGCGCATAATTCAGCCCTATAAAGGGTCCAAATACATTGAGCAGTTGCATTCAAAATTTGAATCAACTTACCCACTGATTCCCTCAACCACCAAATCTGAATGGAGGTTTGTTTTAAGTGATAAGATAACACTCTTATCACTTAAAAGTGATGCACCAAACAGCCTAGGGAGAGCCTCCAAAGATGCTTCTTCATCCAAGGAATATGCTCCAATAAGATCCTGTCTTATCCTTTTGTTATGAAACAACTTTTCAAAACCAATTCAAATTCGAATTCAAACACTTGAATTCAAACGTTCAAACATTTAAATTCAAAATTCAAAATTTCAAATTTCAAATTCAAAATTCAAAATTCAAAATTCAAATTCAAATTCAAATTTTAAAATTCAAATTTCAAATTTCAAATTTCAAATTCAAAATTCGAATTTCGAAATTCAAATTCTAAATTCAAATTTCAAAATTCAAATTTCAAATTCAAAATTCGAAATTCAAATATTTGATTATTAATTTAACTAATTAAATTAATTAGTAATGGCTTGGACTATCCAAGCCCATTACTAAACTCCATGCACCACCCACCCATTTAGGTGGGCTTCCAAACAACTTCTTGGGCTAATAACATTATTAGGCCCAATACCTTTAAAGCTAGTCCATCATAACTACAAGGTGTTAGTGTGTGACCCATTAGGTCCAACTTAGCTACTGACATAACTGGGCTTGGGCCCAACAAGCCCACAACCCAATTAATGACAACACAGAGCACTAGCAATGCTTTGTTGCCCCAGAACTAGTCAGATTAATGACTTGATCATCCTATTGCACATATTTGGTTACCGTATGTATTTCCCTTCGTCTCGGTTATCTTCCCATTAACCTAGGGTAAGGAAATGTATCAACCCCTGCGGTTTTGGGTAAGCTTTATTCGAAATAGGGAATCTTCAATTTACTGACTCTAAAGGCAGATCATCTCATGATCTCTTTTACTATGCATAGATTCCCGAGTCCCTGTAAATGTCATCCCGATTTCTCCGGTTTACAGATAACCTAATCTCTCACAGAGATTTGACGAATTCCTTCAGCTTATTACCCTAGCCCTGTGCCCTTTAAGGACACGCCCAACAGTATACCTATGAGTCTCCATGTTTCAGGCAGACGAGGTATACAATCAAAACATGCCTTCAAGAACACAGTCTAGGTAATAACTTTTGGTCTAAGGAAAGACACACCCAAACATAAAGAGATTACTCTAATGACACTATCTGTGAGATTTCCTCATAGAGTCTCTTTTTGGGTCTGTTCAGTGCGAGCTATACTCTTATAGGTCCACCCACGACTTTAGCTAAGATATCTCCATATCTGCAGCTCATGAGGTCTTTACCTTGTATCCATATACAAGTAGATAAGTCGTACTAGTCTTTACTCGAGATCACTGATCCCCAAACTCAGTGTCTCTAGACTAGGAACATATAATTAGGAATAGACATGCAATATCCTTGAATCCTCATGATCGTGATCTCATCACAGATACTCAAGAGATACCTGTTCTATTCCAAGGGGTTTATCCAGTTCATTCATATAATATTAACAGTAATATCGAGACACAATATGAAACTGAATAAATAGTGCTTACATTTATTTGCGACAAATAAAGTTCTACATCTAGTGTCCTTTATTTAATCAAAAGATTGTCTCTAGGACACCCATATGCTAACAAGCTCCCACTTGGCCTAGAGCCAATCAGACCTAAGTCGTATGCCCAAAGCCTCATAATGACTATCATGTTTTCTCTGAGAAACAGCCTTTGTCAGAGAATCGGCCAGGTTATCGTCTGTGGGAACATAATCCATTTTTACATCATTCCTATCAATGATTTCTCTAATCAAATGATATCTGCGGAGCACGTGTTTAGATCTTTGATGAGACCTAGGTTCCTTTGACTGCGCGATGGCTCCAGTGTTGTCGCAAAGCAACTGTATGGGCTCATCCACGCTTGGAACCACCCTTAGTTCATTTATGAACTTCTTGATCCACACTGCCTCCTTAGCTGCTTCTGAAGCAGCTATGTATTCAGCCTCTGTCGTTGAGTCTGCTGTTGTCTCCTGCTTGGAACTTTTCCAAGACACTGCCCCACCATTTAAGGTGAATACGAATCCTGACTGTGACTTGCAGTCATCTTTGTCACTCTGAAAGCTGGCATCAGTGAATCCTTTCACTGTTAACTCATTAACCCCACCATAGACCAGAAACGCATCCTTAGTTCTTCTTAAGTATTTAAGGATGGTTTTGACTGCCGTCCAGTGACCCTCTCCAGGGTCTGACTGGTATCTGCTCGTAATGCTTAAAGCATATGAGACATCTGGTCTCGTACATATCATGGCATACATGATGGATCCAATAGCCGAAGCGTATGGAATTCCACTCATGCGATCCTTCTCAGGCTGTGACTTAGGACACATAGCCCTTGATAGGTGTACCCCATGACTGACAGGAAGAAAACCCCTTTCGACCCTTCCATGCTAAACCTCTTTAGCATCTTGTCAACGTACGTGGATTGAGATAAACCCAGCAGCCTCTTGGATCTATCTCTATAGATCTTTATACCGAGTATAAAGGCTGCCTCTCCCAAATCCTTCATGGTAAAGTTTTCTGAAAGCCACTCTTTCGTTATTTTTAATGTGGGGATGTCATTTCCTATTAGCAATATGTCATCTACATAAAGCACTAGGAAGACGACATTACTCCCACTTACCTTTCTGTAAACACAAGGTTCATCCTCGTTCTTGATAAAACCGTTACTCTTAACGACTTCATCAAAACGTATATTCCAACTCCTTGATGCTTGCTTTAGCCCATATATTGACCTTTGTAGTTTGCATACCATATGCACCTGATCTTTGTTTTCAAAGCCTTCAGGTTGTGTCATGTACACTTCCTCCTTCAAGAACCCATTCAAGAAGGCGGTCTTGACATCCATTTGCCAAATTTCATAGTCGTGGTATGCTGCTATTGCAAGCATGATCCTAATAGATTTGATCATGGCAACTGGTGAAAAAGTTTCATCATAGTCAACTCCTTGTCTTTGACGATACCCTTTCGCCACCAACCTAGCTTTGTAGGTCTGAACGTTGCCATCTGCATCAGTCTTTCTTTTAAAGACCCATTTATTACCAATAGGAACTATTCCTTGTGGTTTAGGAACCAAGGTCCATACCTTGTTCTGATACATCGAATCCATTTCAGATTCCATGGCTTCAAGCCATTTTGAGGAGTCAACATCTTTGACCGCCTCCTCGTAGTTACTTGGTTCATCATCCTCAACAGTTTGCTGATTCTCAATCACAAACCCGTACCTTTCAGGTGGATGGATGACCCTCGTAGGTCTACGGAGTTGTGTGTTTACTTCTCCATTGGAGAACGTCGCCTGCGGAGCAGACTCGGGTTCCTCAATCTGTTCTTGTGGATCTTGCACTTCTTCAAGATCAATCTTACTCCCACTGCCTCCTTGAGAGATCAAATCCTTCTCAAGGAACTCAGCATTCTTTGAAACAAACACTTTGTGTTCTTCCATGGAGTAGAAGTAGTATCCCTTAGTACCTTTAGGATACCCCACAAATAGACATTTAGTACTCTTAGCACTAAGCTTGTCTGATGTCAACGCTTTGACATAAGCTGGCGATCCCCATACCCTGAGGTAACTCAGGTTGGGGTCTCTTACCACTCCATATCTCATATGGTGTGGTCTGAACAGATTTAGACGGTACCCTATTTAGAAGGTATGCCGCTGTGTCTAAGGCATATCCCCAAAACGATTTTGGAAGTTGAGTCTCACTCATCATAGACCTAACCATGTCTAACAAGGTCCTGTTTCTCCTTTCGGAGACACCGTTTTGGTGTGGTGTGTAAGGAGCGGTAAATTGTAGAGAATTCCATTTTCTCTCAGATAACCCTGAAACTCGTGGCTCAAATATTCACCACCACGATCTGATCGTAATGTCTTAATCATCTTGCCACGCTGTTTCTCCACCTCATTCCTAAACTCTTTGAACTTTTCAAAAGCTTCAGATTTATATCTCATTAGGTATATATACCCAAATCTTGATTTGTCATCTGTAAAGGTAATGAAATAAGAATATCCACCTCTAGCCTCAATAGACATTGGGCCACATACATCAGTATGAATGAGTTCTAATAACTCACTAGCCCTATGACTCTCAAGCCCTTTGGGCTTTTGTTGAATCATTTTCCCAGCTAGACAAGATTCACACTGTCCATAGGATTCCAAATCCATGGAGTCCAGGTATCCATCTCTATGCATCCTAGACAATCTTGTTTCATTTATGTGCCCTAGTCTACAGTGCCAAAGATAAGATTGATTATCCGTCCTAGGTCGTTTCACATCTATATTGAGCACTTCATTTCCCATTTCCAACACATACAATCCATTTATTAAAGAAGCAGTACCGTAAACCATATCATTCAAAATGATAGAAAAAGTACCATTCCTAATACTGAAAGTATATCCATCTTGTTCTAAACAAGAAATTGAAATAATGTTTCTAGAAATTTGCGGAACATAAAGACAATTATTCAAATGCAGTAAAAGGCCCGTAGGCAAAATAAGGTCAGCATCTCCAACTGAATGAGCAGCAACTCTTGCTCCATTACCAACGCGGAGATCCACCTCGTTTCTATCCAATCTCCTTGGGCTCCTAAGTACCTGCAACATATTGCAGATATGAGAACCACACCCGGTATCTAATACCCATGAGGATGGATTAGCATAAGAATAATTTATCTCAATCATGAAAATACCTGAGGCAGAAGCATCACCATGCTTCTTGTCCTTCACATTGTTCAGGTAGTCTGGACAATTCCTCTTCCAGTGGCCTTTCTTGCCACAATGGAAGCACTCAGCATCACCCTTGTCCTTAGGTGCCTTCTTACCCTTCTTCTTGCCCTTCTTCTTCTTGGATTTTCCTTTGGGCTTAAGGGGGTCACCTTTTGCAGGCTCCTTACCCTTTCCCTTGGCCTTGCTAGGCCCACCAATCAAAAGAGCCTGTGTCCTATCCTTCTTGATAGACACTTCAGCTGTTGTTAACATGCTTAACAACTCAGGCAAGCTCACTTGCATCCCATGCATATTGTAATTCATGATGAATTGACTGAAGGAAGGTGGAAGTGAGGTGAGGACTAAGTCATTACTTAGCTCGGCATCCATGATGAAGCCTAGGTTTCCTAGCTTCTCAATCAGCCCGATCATCTTGAGAACATGGCTGGCAACAGACATGCTCTCAGTCATCCTACAAGAGAACAGTTCTCTTGAGGCCTCATACCTCTCATGCCTGCCTTTAATATCATACAACTCCTTGAGATGTACGATAATAGAGGGAGCATCCATATGCTCATGCTGCTTTTGCAGTTCAGGCGACATGGATGCCAACATGATGCATACTGCCATCACATTGTCATCCAAGTGCTGTTGATGGGTTACGAAATCAAATTCCGCAAACCCTTCTTCCCCTTCCCGTGGAGCTACGGGTATTACAGCATCTAAAACGTAGGCAATCTTTTCGGCCCTTAGAACTATTCTTAGGTTCCGATACCAGTCCATAAAATTCGAACCGGTCAGTTTATTCGTATCGAGTATTGAACGCAGTGACAGTGGATTAGTCATACTATAAGCTGAAAAGGATGTAAAGATAGTTTTAGTTAATATACGGTTATGTAGTTAAAAGCAAATTATTAAAGACTTGAAATAATTTGCCCCTCCCACTATTTTATCTAAGTCAATGACCCTTCCTTTTGACTTAGGGTTAATCTACTTTAGATTTTACCTTAGTGGGTTTAAGAGTGCGATTATTTATTTTAACCTCCGTCTGAGACCGCAAGATTAATTTAAATAAAGGGTTGATCTTTATCAACAGTATCTCATACCCTCTCTTAACTTTAGGTTGACAACTCTTTGTCACTTAGTGGTGCATCTCATGCAACCAACCTAGCACCATTACCCTAAGCACATAAGTCCGGCTGTGCCTGCAACTTATGTCTTAGTTAAGCATTAAACCAGCACCCTAAGTGTCTTACACTTCAAACACTACTCTAGCCCAACGAAATAGTGGGTCCCAACTGAGTTGTGGAGCACCACTACGTAGAAGAGTTTTGAGTAGCATTGGTGGTGGGAGATAATCATATGCTTAATTATTTATTCCTTTTAAGGGTTCCTTTTATCTTGGGGTTAATTAGGTCCCATCAAACGCATATTGTAAGTTATCATGCTAGTCGTTACCTATGTCAAACATCTATCGGTATACACTAGTCGTTATTGGACAAACATAATAACCATACAAACGCGATTTGCCCAATTTATGCATACTAGACGTTCTAATCACACATACATATAAACAGTTTATATTGAGATAGCCATGGTGCTCGCGCTTTTGTCCTTTTTGCTTCTTTAAGCAACGGCCGCTTGTCGTCTATACGCCACTAGCCTATTTCTCTAATTACAAATAATTAAAGAAACTCCATAACACTTTGGAGGAACAAAATTACAAAATTTAAATTACAAATATACTTGTAAATTAAAATGCGCGATTACACATAAATTTAAAATTCAAAAAAATTCAATGTGATTCAAAATCCACATGCAGAATTTAAACTTTTAACCCTTTAAAGATTTTTGACTGTGAA
>JAVKPL010001679.1:0-17212 GCA_032173675.1 Gastrolobium villosum
AGAAATTGTTTTTTTGAAGTTTTTCGACGAAAAATGAATTTCGTAGACGATTTTTGATGGAAAATGGATTCCGTCGAAGATTTTTGACAGAAATGAATTCCGTCGAAAACGGATGAATAAAATAAATGCAAAAGAAATTCATTTTGTGAAGTTTTTCGACGGAAAATAGATTCCGTCGAAGATTTTTGACGGAAAATGAATTCCGTCGAAAATGGATGAATAAAATAAATGCAAAAGAAATTGATTTTATGAAGTTTTTCGACGAAAAAGTATTCCGTCGAAGATTTTTGACGAAAAATGTATTCCGTCGAAAACGGATGAATAAAATAAATGCAAAAGAAATTGATTTTGTGAAGTTTTTCGACGGAAAACAAATTCCGTCGAAAACAGATGAATAAAATAAATGTAAAAGAAATTTATTTTGTGAAGTTTTTCGACGGAAAATGGATTCCGTAGAAGATTATTGACGAAAAATTTATTCCATCGAAAACGGATGAATAAAATAAATACAAAAGAAATTGGTGTTGTGAAGTTTTTCGACGGAAAAAAGATTCCGTCGAAGATTCTTGACGAAAAATTTATTCCGTCGAAAACGGATGAATAAAATAAATGCAAAAGAAATCGATTTTGTGAAGTTTTTCGACGGAAAATGGATTAGGTCGAAGATTTTTGACGGAAAATGTATTCCGTCGAAAACGGATGAATAAAATAAATGTAAAAGAATTTGATTTTGTGATGTTTTTCGACGGAAAAAAAATTGCGTCGAAAAAAGATTAATAAAATAAATGCAAAATAAATTGATTTTTTGAAGGGTTTCGACGGAAAATGAATTTCGTAGAAGATTTTTGATGGAAAATGGATTCCGTCGAAGATTTTTGACAGAAAATGAATTCCGTCGAAAACGGATGAATAAAATAAATGCAAAAGAAATTGATTTTGTGAAGTTTTTCGACGGAAAATAGAATCCGTCGAAGATTTTTGACGGAAAATGAATTCCGTCGAAAATGGATGAATAAAATAAATGCATAAGAAATTGATTTTATGAAGTTTTTCGATGGAAAATGGATTCCGTCGAAAATGGATGAATAAAATAAATGCAAAAGAAATTGATTTTATGAAGTTTTTCGATGAAATATGGATTCCGTCGAACATTTTTGACAAAAAATGTATTCCGTCGAAAACGGATGAATAAAATAAATGCAAAAGAAATTGATTTTGTGAAGTTTTTCGACGGAAAATGGATTCCGTCGAAGATTTTTGACGGAAAATAAATTCCATCGAACATGGATGAATAAAATAAATGCAAAAGAAATTGATTTTGTGAAGTTTTTCGACGGAAAATGGATTAGGTCGAAAATTTTTGACGGAAAATGTATACCGTCGAAAATGGATGAATAAAATAAATGCAAAAGAAATTGATTTTATCAAGTTTTTCGACGAAAAATGTATTCCGTCGAAGATTTTTGACGGAAAATGAATTCCGTCGAAAATGGATGAATAAAATAAATGCAAAAGAAATTGATTTTATCAAGTTTTTCGACAAAAAATGTATTCCGTCGAAAACGGATTAATAAAATAAATGTAAAAGAAATTGATTTTGTGAAGATTTTTAACGGAAAATGAATTCCGTCGAAAATGAAGTTTTTCGACGGAAAATGGATTCCGTAGAAGATTTTTGATGGAAAATGGTTTCCGTCGAAGATTTTTGATGGAAAATGAATTCCTTCGAAAACGGATGAATAAAATAAATGCAAAAGAAATTGATTTTGTGAAGTTTTTCGACGGAAAATGGATTCCGTCGAATATTTTTGACGGAAAATGTATTCCGTCGAAAACGGATGAATAAAATAAATGCAAAAGAAATTGATTTTGTGAAGTTTTTCGACGGAAAAAGAATTGCGTCGAAAACGGATTAATAAAATAAATGCAAAAGAAATTGATTTTTTTGAAGTTTTTCCACGAAAAATGAATTTCGTAGAAGATTTTTGATGGAAAATGGATTCCGTCGAAGATTTTTGATAGAAAATGAATTCCGTCGAAAACGGATGAATAAAATAAATGCAAAAGAAATTGATTTTATCAAGTTTTTCGACGAAAATTGTATTACGTCGAAGATTTTTGACGGAAAATGTATTCCGTCGAAAACGGATGAATAAAATAAATGCAAAATAAATTGATTTTGTGAATTTTTTCGACAGAAAACAAATTCCGTCGAAAACGGATGAATAAAATAAATGCAAAAGAAATTGATTTTGTGAAGTTTTTCGACTGAAAATGGATTCCGTAGAAGATTTTTGACGGAAAATGGATTCCGTCGAAAACGGATTAATAAAATAAATGCAAAAGAAATTGATTTTCTGAAGTTTTTCGACGAAAAACAAATTCCGTCGAAAACGAATGAATAAAATAAATGCAAAAGAAATTGGTTTTGTGAAGTTTTTCGACGGAAAAAAAATTCCGTCGAAAACGGATGAATAAAATAAATGCAAAAGAAATTGATTTTGTGAAGATTTTTGATGGAAAATGGATTCCGTCGAAGATTTTTGACGAAAAATGAATTCCATCGAAAATGGATGAATAAAATAAATGCATAAGAAATTGATTTTGTGAAGTTTTTCGACGGAAAATGGATTAGGTCGAAGATTTTTGACGGAAAATGTATTCCGTCGAAAATGGATGAATAAAATAAATGCAAAAGAAATTGTTTTTGTGAAGATTTTTAACGGAAAATGGATTCCGTCGAAGATTTTTGACGGAAAATGAATTCCATCGAAAAGGGATGAATAAAATAAATGCAAAAGAAATTGATATTGTGAAGTTTTTCGACGGAAAATGGATTCGGTTGAAGATTTTTGACGGAAAATGTATTCCGTCGAAAACGGATGAATAAAATAAATGCAAAAGAAATTGATTTTGTCAAGTTTTTCGACGGAAAAAGAATTGCGTCGAAAACGGATTAATAAAATAAATGCAAAAGAAATTGATTTTTTGAAGTTTTTCGATGGAAAATGAATTTCGTAGAAATTTTTGAATTCCGTCGAAGATTTTTGATAGAAAATGAATTCCGTCGAAAATGGATGAATAAAATAAATGCATAAGAAATTGATTTTATGAAGTTTTTCGATGAAAAATGGATTCCGTCGAACATTTTTGACGAAAATGTATTCCGTCGAAAACGGATGAATAAAATAAATGCAAAAGAAATTGTTTTTGTGAAGATTTTTGACGGAAAATGAATTCCGATTTTTGACGGAAATTGAATTCCATCGAAAAGGGATGAATAAAATAAATGCAAAAGAAATTGATATTGTGAAGTTTTTCGACGGAAAATGGATTCGGTCGAAGATTTTTGACGGAAAATGTATTCCGTCTAAAACGGATGAATAAAATAAATGCAAAAGAAATTGATTTTGCCAAGTTTTTCGACGGAAAAAGAATTGCGTCGAAAACGGATTAATAAAATAAATGCAAAAGAAATTGTTTTTTTGAAGTTTTTCGACGAAAAATGAATTTCGTATAAGATTTTTGATGGAAAATGGATTCCGTCGAAGATTTTTGACAGAAAATGAATTCCGTCGAAAACGGATGGATAAAATAAATGCAAAAGAAATTGATTTTGTGAAGTTTTTCGACGGAAAATAGATTCCGTCGAAGATTTTTGACGGAAAATGAATTCCGTCGAAAATGGATGAATAAAATAAATGCAAAAGAAATTGATTTTATGAAGTTTTTCGACGAAAAAAGGATTCCGTCGAAGATTTTTGACGAAAAATGTATTCCGTCGAAAACGGATGAATAAAATAAATGCAAAATAAATTGATTTTGTGAAGTTTTTCGACGGAAAACAAATTCCGTCGAAAACGGATGAATAAAATAAATGCAAAAGAAATTTATTTTGTGAAGTTTTTCGACGGAAAATGGATTCCGTAGAAGATTCTTGACGAAAATTTTATTCCGTCGAAAACGGATGAATAAAATAAATACAAAAGAAATTGGTGTTGTGAAGTTTTTCGACGGAAAAAAGATTCCGTCGAAGATTCTTGACGAAAAATTTATTCCGTCGAAAACGGATGAATAAAATAAATGCAAAAGAAATCGATTTTGTGAAGTTTTTTGACGGAAAATGGATTAGGTCGAAGGTTTTTGACGGAAAATGTATTCCGTCGAAAACGGATGAATAAAATAAATGTAAAAGAATTTGATTTTGTGATGTTTTTCGACGGAAAAAGAATTGCATCGAAAAAAGATTAATAAAATAAATGCAAAATAAATTGATTTTTTGAAGTGTTTCGACGGAAAATGAATTTCGTAGAAGATTTTTGATGGAAAATGGATTCCGTCGAAGATTTTTGACAGAAAATGAATTCCGTCGAAAACGGATGAATAAAATAAATGCAAAAGAAATTGATTTTGTGAAGTTTTTCGACGGAAAATAGATTCCGTCGAAGATTTTTGGCGAAAAATGTATTCCGTCGAAAACGGATGAATAAAATAAATGCAAAAGAAATTGATTTTTTGAAGTTTTTCGACGGAAAACAAATTCCGTCGAAAACGGATGAATAAAATAAATGCAAAAGAAATTTATTTTGTGAAGTTTTTCGACGGAAAATGGATTCCGTAGAAGATTTTTGACGGAAAATGGATTCCGTCGAAGACTTTTGACTGAAAATGAATTCCATCGAAAACGGATGAATAAAATAAATGCAAAAGAAATTGATTTTGTGAAGATTTTCGACTGAAAACGGATTACGTCGAAAATGGATGAATAAAATAAATGCAAAAGAAATTGGTTTTGTGAAGTTTTTCGACGGAAAATGGATTCCGTCGAAGATTTTAGACGAAAAATGTATTCCGTCGAAAACAGATGAATAAAATAAATGCAAAAGAAATAGATTTTGTGATGTTTTTCGACGGAAAAAGAATTGCGTCGAAAACGGATTAATAAAATAAATGCAAAAGAAATTGATTTTTTGAAGTTTTTCGACGGAAAATGAATTTCGTAGAAGATTTTTGATGGAAAATGGATTCCGTCGAAGATTTTTGACAGAAAATGATTTCCGTCGAAAACGGATGAATAAAATAAATGCAAAAGAAATTGATTTTGTGAAGTTTTTCGACGGAAAATAGATTCCGTCGAAGATTTTTGTCGGAAAATGAATTCCGTCGAAAATGGATGAATAAAATAAATGCAAAAGAAATTGATTTTATGAAGTTTTTCGATGGAAAAAGGATTCCGTCGAAGATTTTTGACTAAAAATATATTCCGTCAAAAACAGATGAATAAAATAAATGCAAAAGAAATTGATTTTGTGTTGTTTTTCGACGGAAAATGGATTCCGTAGAAGATTTTTGACGAAAAATGGATTCCGTCGAAGACTTTGGACGGAAAATGAATTCCGTCGAAAACGGATGAATAAAATAAATGCAAAAGAAATTGATGTGAAGTTTTTCGACGGAAAATGGATTCCGTCGAAGATTTTTGACGGAAAATGAATTCCGTCGAAAATGGATGAATAAAATAAATGTAAAAGAAATTGATTTTGTGAAGTTTTTCGACGGAAAAAGGATTCCGTCGAAGATTTTTGATGGAAAATGAATTCCGTCGAAAATGGATGAATAAATTAAATGCAAAAGAAATTGATTTTGTGAAGTTTTTCGACGGAAATTGGATTCCGTCGAAGATTTTGGACGGAAAATGAATTCCGTCGAAAATGGATGAATAAAATAAATGCAAAAGAAATTGATTTTATGAAGTTTTTCGATGGAAAATGGATTCCGTCGAAAATGGATGAATAAAATAAATGCAAAAGAAATTGATTTTATGAAGTTTTTCGATGAAAAATGGATTCCGTCGAACATTTTTGACAAAAAATGTATTCCGTCGAAAACGGATGAATAAAATAAATGCAAAAGAAATTGATTTTGTGAAGTTTTTCGACGGAAAACAAATTCCGTCGAAAACGGATGAATAAAATAATTGCAAAAGAAATTGATTTTGTGAAGATTTTTGACGGAAAATGGATTCCGTCGAAGATTTTTGACGGAAAATGAATTCCATTGAAAACGGATGAATAAAATAAATGCAAAAGAAATTGATTTTGTGAAGTTTTTCGACTGAAAATGGATTCGGACGAAGATTTTTGACGGAAAATGTATTCCGTCTAAAACGGATGAATAAAATAAATGCAAAAGAAATTGATTTTGCCAAGTTTTTCGACGGAAAAAGAATTGCGTCGAAAACGGATTAATAAAATAAATGCAAAAGAAATTGTTTTTTTGAAGTTTTTCGACGAAAAATGAATTTCGTATAAGATTTTTGATGGAAAATGGATTCCGTCGAAGATTTTTGACAGAAAATGAATTCCGTCGAAAACGGATGGATAAAATAAATGCAAAAGAAATTGATTTTGTGAAGTTTTTCGACGGAAAATAGATTCCGTCGAAGATTTTTGACGGAAAATGAATTCCGTCGAAAATGGATGAATAAAATAAATGCAAAAGAAATTGATTTTATGAAGTTTTTCGACGCAAAAAGGATTCCGTCGAAGATTTTTGACGAAAAATGTATTCCGTCGAAAATGGATGAATAAAATAAATGCAAAATAAATTGATTTTGTGAAGTTTTTCGACGGAAAACAAATTCCGTCGAAAACGGATGAATAAAATAAATGCAAAAGAAATTTATTTTGTGAAGTTTTTCGACGGAAAATGGATTCCGTAGAATATTCTTGACGAAAATTTTATTCCATCGAAAACGGATGAATAAAATAAATACAAAAGAAATTGGTGTTGTGAAGTTTTTCGACGGAAAAAAGATTCCGTCGAAGATTCTTGACGAAAAATTTATTCCGTCGAAAACGGATGAATAAAATAAATGCAAAAGAAATCGATTTTGTGAAGTTTTTCGACGGAAAATGGATTAGGTCGAAGGTTTTTGACGGAAAATGTATTCCGTCGAAAACGGATGAATAAAATAAATGTAAAAGAATTTGATTTTGTGATGTTTTTCGACGGAAAAAGAATTGCATCGAAAAAAGATTAATAAAATAAATGCAAAATAAATTGATTTTTTGAAGTGTTTCGACGGAAAATGAATTTCGTAGAAGATTTTTGATGGAAAATGGATTCCGTCGAAGATTTTTGACAGAAAATGAATTCCGTCGAAAATGGATGAATAAAATAAATGCAAAAGAAATTGATTTTGTGAAGTTTTTCGACGGAAAATAGATTCCGTCGAAGATTTTTGGCGAAAAATGTATTCCGTCGAAAACGGATGAATAAAATAAATGCAAAAGAAATTGATTGTTTGAAGTTTTTCGACGGAAAACAAATTCCGTCGAAAACGGATGAATAAAATAAATGCAAAAGAAATTTATTTTGTGAAGTTTTTCGACGGAAAATGGATTCCGTAGAAGATTTTTGACGGAAAATGGATTCCGTCGAAGACTTTTGACTGAAAATGAATTCCTTCGAAAACGGATGAATAAAATAAATGCAAAAGAAATTGATTTTGTGAAGATTTTCGACTGAAAACGGATTACGTCGAAAATGGATGAATAAAATAAATGCAAAAGAAATTGGTTTTGTGAAGTTTTTCGACGGAAAATGGATTCCGTCGAAGATTTTAGACGAAAAATGTATTCCGTCGAAAACAGATGAATAAAATAAATGCAAAAGAAATAGATTTTGTGATGTTTTTCGACGGAAAAAGAATTGCGTCGAAAACGGATTAATAAAATAAATGCAAAAGAAATTGATTTTTTGAAGTTTTTCGACGGAAAATGAATTTCGTAGAAGATTTTTGATGGAAAATGGATTCCGTCGAAGATTTTTGACAGAAAATGAATTCCGTCAAAAACGGATGAATAAAATAAATGCAAAAGAAATTGATTTTGTGAAGTTTTTCGACGGAAAATAGATTCCGTCGAAGATTTTTGTCGGAAAATGAATTCCGTCGAAAATGGATGAATAAAATAAATGCAAAAGAAATTGATTTTATGAAGTTTTTCGATGGAAAAAGGATTCCGTCGAAGATTTTTGACTAAAAATATATTCCGTCAAAAACAGATGAATAAAATAAATGCAAAAGAAATTTATTTTGTGTTGTTTTTCGACGGAAAATGGATTCCGTAGAAGATTTTTGACGGAAAATGGATTCCGTCGAAGACTTTGGACGGAAAATGAATTCCATCGAAAACGGATGAATAAAATAAATTCAAAAGAAATTGATTCCGTCGAAGATTTTGGACGGAAAATGTATTCCGTCGAAAATGGATGAATAAAATAAATGCAAAAGAAATTGATTTTGTAATGTTTTTCGACGGAAAAAGAATTGCATCGAAAAAGGATTAATAAAATAAATGCAAAAGAAATTGATTTTTTGAAGTTTTTCGATGGAAAATGAATTTCGTAGAAGATTTTTGATGGAAAATGGTTTCCGTCGAAGATTTTTGATGGAAAAAGAATTCCTTCGAAAACGGATGGATAAAATAAATGCAAAAGAAATTGATTTTGTGAAGTTTTTCGACGGAAAATAGATTCCGTCGAAGATTTTTGACGGAAAATGAATTCCATCGAAAATGGATGAATAAAATAAATGCAAAAGAAATTGATTTTATGAAGTTTTTCGTCGAAAAAAGGATTCCGTCGAAGATTTTTGACGAAAAATGTATTCCGTCGAAAACGGATGAATAAAATAAATGCAAAAGAAATTGATTTTGTGAAGTTTTTCGACGGAAAACAAATTCCGTCGAAAACAGATGAATAAAATAAATGCAAAAGAAATTTATTTTGTGAAGTTTTTCGACGGAAAATGGATTCCGTAGAAGATTCTTGACGAAAAATTTATTCCGTCGAAAACGGATGAATAAAATAAATACAAAAGAAATTGGTTTTGTGAAGTTTTTCGACGGAAAAAGAATTGCGTCGAAAACGGATTAATAAAATAAATGCAAAAGAAATTGACTTTGTGAAGTTTTTCGACGGAAAATGGATTAGGTCGAAGATTTGTGACGGAAAATGCATTCCGTCGAAAACGGATGAATAAAATAAATGCAAAAGAAATTGATTTTGTGATGTTTTTCGACGGAAAAAGAATTGCGTCGAAAAAAGATTAATAAAATAAATGCAAAAGAAATTGATTTTTTGAAGTTTTTCGACGGAAAATGAATTTCGTAGAAGATTTTTGATGGAAAATGGATTCCGTCAAAGATTTTTGACAGAAAATGAATTCCGTCGAAAATGGATGAATAAAATAAATGCAAAAGAAATTGATTTTATGAAGTTTTTCTATGAAAAATGGATTCCGTCGAACATTTTTGACAAAAAATGTATTCCGTCGAAAACGGATGAATAAAATAAATGCAAAAGAAATTGATTTTGTGAAGTTTTTCGATGGAAAAAGGATTCCGTCGAAGATTTTTGACGAAAAATGTATTCCGTCGAAAACGGATGAATAAAATAAATGCAAAAGAAATTGATTTTGTGAAGTTTTTCGACGGAAAACAAATTCCGTTGAAAACGGATGAATAAAATAAATGCAAAAGAAATTGATTTTGTGAAGTTTTTCGACGGAAAATGGATTCCGTCGAAGATTTTGGACGGAAAACGAATACCGTCGAAAATGGATGAATAAAATAAATGCAAAAGAAATTGATTTTATCAAGTTTTTCGACGAAAAATGTATTCCGTCGAAGATTTTTGACGGAAAATGAATTCCGTCGAAAATGGATGAATAAAATAAATGCAAAAGAAATTGATTTTATCAAGTTTTTCTACGAAAAATGTATTCCGTCGAAAACGGATTAATAAAATAAATGTAAAAGAAATTGATATTGTGAAGATTTTTAACGGAAAATGAATTCCGTCGAAAATGAAGTTTTTTGACGGAAAATGGATTCCGTAGAAGATTTTTGATGGAAAATGGTTTCCGTCGAAGATTTTTGATGGAAAATGAATTCCTTCGAAAACAGATGAATAAAATAAATGCAAAAGAAATTGATTTTGTGAAGTTTTTCGACGGAAAATGGATTCTGTCGAAGATTTTTGACGGAAAATGAATTCCGTCGAAAATGGATGAATAAAATAAATGCATAAGAAATTGATTTTATGAAGTTTTTCGATGAAAAATGGATTCCGTCGAACATTTTTGACGAAAATGTATTCCGTCGAAAACGGATGAATAAAATAAATGCAAAAGAAATTGTTTTTGTGAAGATTTTTGACGGAAAATGGATTCCGTCGAAGATTTTTGACGGAAAATGAATTCCATCGAAAAGGGATGAATAAAATAAATGCAAAAGAAATTGATTTTGTGAAGTTTTTCGACGGAAAATGGATTCGGTCGAAGATTTTTGACGGAAAATGTATTCCGTCGAAAACGGATGAATAAAATAAATGCAAAAGAAATTGATTTTGTGAAGTTTTTCGACGGAAAAAGAATTGCGTCGAAAACGGATTAATAAAATAAATGCAAAAGAAATTTTTTTTTGAAGTTTTTCGACGAAAAAAGAATTTTGTAGAAGATTTTTGATGGAAAATGGATTCCGTCGAAGATTTTTGATAGAAAATGAATTCCGTCGAAAACGGATGAATAAAATAAATGCAAAAGAAATTGATTTTATCAAGTTTTTCGACGAAAATTGTATTCCGCCGAAGATTTTTGACGGAAAATGAATTCCGTCGAAAATGGATGAATAAAATAAATGCAAAAGAAATTGATTTTATGAAGTTTTTCTATGAAAAATGGATTTCGTCGAACATTTTTGACAAAAAATGTATTCCGTCGAAAACGGATGAATAAAATAAATGCAAAAGAAATTGATTTTGTGAAGTTTTTCGATGGAAAAAGGATTCCGTCGAAGATTTTTGACGAAAAATGTATTCCGTCGAAAACGGATGAATAAAATAAATGCAAAAGAAATTGATTTTGTGAAGTTTTTCGACGGAAAACAAATTCCGTTGAAAACGGATGAATAAAATAAATGCAAAAGAAATGGATTTTGTGAAGTTTTTCGACGGAAAATGGATTCCGTCGAAGATTTTGGACGGAAAACGAATACCGTCGAAAATGGATGAATAAAATAAATGCAAAAGAAATTGATTTTATCAAGTTTTTCGACGAAAAATGTATTCCGTCGAAGATTTTTGACGGAAAATGAATTCCGTCGAAAATGGATGAATAAAATAAATGCAAAAGAAATTGATTTTATCAAGTTTTTCTACGAAAAATGTATTCCGTCGAAAACGGATTAATAAAATAAATGTAAAAGAAATTGATTTTGTGAAGATTTTTAACGGAAAATGAATTCCGTCGAAAATGAAGTTTTTCGACGGAAAATGGATTCCGTAGAAGATTTTTGATGGAAAATGGTTTCCGTCGAAGATTTTTGATGGAAAATTAATTCCTTCGAAAACGGATGAATAAAATAAATGCAAAAGAAATTGATTTTGTGAAGTTTTTCGACGGAAAATGGATTCCGTCGAAGATTTTTGACGGAAAATGAATTCCGTCGAAAATGGATGAATAAAATAAATGCATAAGAAATTGATTTTATGAAGTTTTTCGATGAAAAATGGATTCCGTCGAACATTTTTGACGAAAATGTATTCCGTCGAAAACGGATGAATAAAATAAATGCAAAAGAAATTGTTTTTGTGAAGATTTTTGACGGAAAATGGATTCCGTCGAAGATTTTTGACGGAAAATGAATTCCATCGAAAAGGGATGAATAAAATAAATGCAAAAGAAATTGATTTTGTGAAGTTTTTCGACGGAAAATGGATTCGGTCGAAGATTTTTGACGGAAAATGTATTCCGTCGAAAACGGATGAATAAAATAAATGCAAAAGAAATTGATTTTGTGAAGTTTTTAGACGGAAAAAGAATTGCGTCGAAAACGGATTAATAAAATAAATGCAAAAGAAATTGTTTTTTTGAAGTTTTTCGACGATTAAAGAATTTCGTAGAAGATTTTTGATGGAAAATGGATTCCGTCGAAGATTTTTGACAGAAAATGAATTCCGTCGAAAACAGATGAATAAAATAAGTGCAAAAGAAATTGATTTTATCAAGTTTTTCGACGAAAATTGTATTCCGCCGAAGATTTTGGACGGAAAATGAATTCCGTCGAAAATGGATGAATAAAATAAATGCAAAAGAAATTGATTTTATCAAGTTTTTCGACGCAAAATGTATTCCGTCGAAAACGGATGAATAAAATAAATGCAAAATAAATTGATTTTGTGAAGTTTTTCGACGGAAAACAAATTCTGTCGAAAACAGATGAATAAAATAAATGCAAAAGAAATTGATTTTGTGAAGTTTTTCGACTGAAAATGGATTCCGTAGAAGATTTTTGACGGAAAATGGATTCCGTCGAAATTTTTTGACGCAAATGAATTCCATCGAAAACGGATTAATAAAATAAATGCAAAAGAAATTGATTTTCTGAAGTTTTCGACGAAAAACAAATTCCGTCGAAAACGGATGAATAAAATAAATGCAAAAGAAATTGGTTTTGTGAAGTTTTTCGACGGAAAAAAAATTCCGTCGAAAACGGATGAATAAAATAAATGCAAAAGAAATTGATTTTATCAAGTTTTTCGACGAAAATTGTATTCCGTCTAAGATTTTTGACGGAAAATGAATTCCGTCGAAAATGGATGAATAAAATAAATGCAAAAGAAATTGATTTTATCAAGTTTTTCGACGCAAAATGTATTCCGTCGAAGATTTTTGACGAAAAATGTATTCCGTCGAAAACGGATGAATAAAATAAATGCAAAATAAATTGATTTTGTGAAGTTTTTCGACGGAAAACAAATTCCGTCGAAAACGGATGAATAAAATAAATGCAAAAGAAATTGATTTTGTGAAGTTTTTCGACTAAAAATGGATTCCGTAGAAGATTTTTGACGGAAAAAGGATTCCGTCGAAAATTTTTGACGATAAATGAATTCAATCGAAAACGGATTAATAAAATAAATGCAAAAGAAATTGATTTTCTGAAGTTTTTCGACGAAAAACAAATTCCGTCAAAAAAGGATGAATAAAATAAATGCAAAAGAAATTGGTTTTGTGAAGTTTTTCGACGGAAAACAAATTCCGTCGAAAACGGATGAATAAAATAAATGCAAAAGAAATTGATTTTGTGAAGATTTTTGATGGAAAATGGATTCCGTCGAAGATTTTTGACGAAAAATGAATTCCATCGAAAATGGATGAATAAAATAAATGCAAAAGAAATTGATTTTGTGAAGTTTTTCAACGGAAAATGGATTAGGTCGAAGATTTTGGACGGAAAATGTATTCCGTCGAAAATGGATGAATAAAATAAATGCAAAAGAAATTGATTTTGTGATGTTTTTCGACGGAAAAAGAATTGCGTCGAAAAAGGATTAATAAAATAAATGCAAAAGAAATTGATTTTTTGAAGTTTTTCGATGGAAAATGAATTTCGTAGAAGATTTTTGATGGAAAATGGTTTCCGTCGAAGATTTTTGATGGAAAAAGAATTCCTTCGAAAACGGATGGATAAAATAAATGCAAAAGAAATTGATTTTGTGAAGTTTTTCGACGGAAAATAGATTCCGTCGAAGATTTTTGACGGAAAATGAATTCCGTCGAAAATGGATGAATAAAATAAATGCAAAAGAAATTGATTTTATGAAGTTTTTCGACGAAAAAAGGATTCCGTCGAAGATTTTTGACGAAAAATGTATTCCGTCGAAAACGGATGAATAAAATAAATGCAAAAGAAATTGATTTTGTGAAGTTTTTCGACGGAAAACAAATTCCGTCGGAAACAGATGAATAAAATAAATGCAAAAGAAATTTATTTTGTGAACTTTTTCGACGGAAAATGGATTCCGTAGAAGATTCTTGACGAAAAATTTATTCCGTCGAAAACGGATGAATAAAATAAATACAAAAGAAATTGGTTTTGTGAAGTTTTTCGACGGAAAAAAGATTCCGTCGAAAACGGATGAATAAAATAAATGCAAAAGAAATTGACTTTGTGAAGTTTTTCGACGGAAAATGGATTAGGTCGAAGATTTGTGACGGAAAATGCATTCCGTCGAAAATGGATGAATAAAATAAATGCAAAAGAAATTGATTTTGTGATGTTTTTCGACGGAAAAAGAATTGCGTCGAAAAAAGATTAATAAAATAAATGCAAAAGAAATTGATTTTTTGAAGTTTTTCGACGGAAAATGAATTTCGTAGAAGATTTTTGATGGAAAATGGATTCCGTCAAAGATTTTTGACAGAAAATGAATTCCGTCGAAAATGGATGAATAAAATAAATGCAAAAGAAATTGATTTTATGAAGTTTTTCTATGAAAAATGGATTCCGTCGAACATTTTTGACAAAAAATGTATTCCGTCGAAAACGGATGAATAAAATAAATGCAAAAGAAATTGATTTTGTGAAGTTTTTCGATGGAAAAAGGATTCCGTCGAAGATTTTTGACGAAAAATGTATTCCGTCGAAAACGGATGAATAAAATAAATGCAAAAGAAATTGATTTTGTGAAGTTTTTCGACGGAAAACAAATTCCGTTGAAAACGGATGAATAAAATAAATGCAAAAGAAATTGATTTTGTGAAGTTTTTCGACGGAAAATGGATTCCGTCGAAGATTTTGGACGGAAAACGAATACCGTCGAAAATGGGTGAATAAAATAAATGCAAAAGAAATTGATTTTATCAAGTTTTTCGACGAAAAATGTATTCCGTCGAAGATTTTTGACGGAAAATGAATTCCGTCGAAAATGGATGAATAAAATAAATGCAAAAGAAATTGATTTTATCAAGTTTTTCTACGAAAAATGTATTCCGTCGAAAACGGATTAATAAAATAAATGTAAAAGAAATTGATATTGTGAAGATTTTTGACGGAAAATGAATTCCGTCGAAAATGGATGAATAAAATAAATGCAAAAGAAATTGATTTTGTGAAGTTTTTCGACGGAAAATGGTTTCCGTCGAAGATTTTTGATGGAAAATGAATTCCTTCGAAAACGGATGAATAAAATAAATGCAAAAGAAATTGATTTTGTGAAGTTTTTCGACGGAAAATGGATTCTGTCGAAGATTTTTGACGGAAAATGAATTCCGTCGAAAATGGATGAATAAAATAAATGCATAAGAAATTGATTTTATGAAGTTTTTCGATGAAAAATGGATTCCGTCGAACATTTTTGACGAAAATGTATTCCGTCGAAAACGGATTAATAAAATAAATGCAAAAGAAATTGTTTTTGTGAAGATTTTTGACGGAAAATGGATTCCGTCGAAGATTTTTGACGGAAAATGAATTCCATCGAAAAGGGATGAATAAAATAAATGCAAAAGAAATTGATTTTGTGAAGTTTTTCGACGGAAAATGGATTCGGTCGAAGATTTTTGACGGAAAATGTATTCCGTCGAAAACGGATGAATAAAATAAATGCAAAAGAAATTGATTTTGTGAAGTTTTTCGACGGAAAAAGAATTGCGTCGAAAACGGATTAATAAAATAAATGCAAAAGAAATTTTTTTTTGAAGTTTTTCGACGAAAAAAGAATTTTGTAGATGATTTTTGATGGAAAATGGATTCCGTCGAAGATTTTTGATAGAAAATGAATTCCGTCGAAAACGGATGAATAAAATAAATGCAAAAGAAATTGATTTTATCAAGTTTTTCGACGAAAATTGTATTCCGCCGAAGATTTTTGACGGAAAATGAATTCCGTCGAAAATGGATGAATAAAATAAATGCAAAAGAAATTGATTTTATGAAGTTTTTCTATGAAAAATGGATTTCGCCGAACATTTTTGACAAAAAATGTATTCCGTCGAAAACGGATGAATAAAATAAATGCAAAAGAAATTGATTTTGTGAAGTTTTTCGATGGAAAAAGGATTCCGTCGAAGATTTTTGACGAAAAATGTATTCCGTCGAAAACGGATGAATAAAATAAATGCAAAAGAAATTGATTTTGTGAAGTTTTTCGACGGAAAACAAATTCCGTTGAAAACGGATGAATAAAATAAATGCAAAAGAAATGGATTTTGTGAAGTTTTTCGACGGAAAATGGATTCCATCGAAGATTTTGGACGGAAAACGAATACCGTCAAAAATGGATGAATAAAATAAATGCAAAAGAAATTGATTTTATGAAGTTTTTCGACGAAAAATGTATTCCGTCGAAGATTTTTGACGGAAAATGAATTCCGTCGAAAATGGATGAATAAAATAAATGCAAAAGAAATTGATTTTATCAAGTTTTTCTACGAAAAATGTATTCCGTCGAAAACGGATTAATAAAATAAATGTAAAAGAAATTGATTTTGTGAAGATTTTTAACGGAAAATGAATTCCGTCGAAAATGAAGTTTTTCGACGGAAAATGGATTCCGTAGAAGATTTTTGATGGAAAATGGTTTCCGTCGAAGATTTTTGATGGAAAATTAATTCCTTCGAAAACGGATGAATAAAATAAATGCAAAAGAAATTGATTTTGTGAAGTTTTTCGACGGAAAATGGATTCCGTCGAAGATTTTTGACGGAAAATGAATTCCGTCGAAAATGGATGAATAAAATAAATGCATAAGAAATTGATTTTATGAAGTTTTTCGATGAAAAATGGATTCCGTCGAACATTTTTGACGAAAATGTATTCCGTCGAAAACGGATGAATAAAATAAATGCAAAAGAAATTGTTTTTGTGAAGATTTTTGACGGAAAATGGATTCCGTCGAAGATTTTTGACGGAAAATGAATTCCATCGAAAAGGGATGAATAAAATAAATGCAAAAGAAATTGATTTTGTGAAGTTTTTCGACGGAAAATGGATTCGGTCGAAGATTTTTGACGGAAAATGTATTCCGTCGAAAACGGATGAATAAAATAAATGCAAAAGAAATTGATTTTGTGAAGTTTTTAGACGGAAAAAGAATTGCGTCGAAAACGGATGAATAAAATAAATGCAAAAGAAATTGTTTTTTTGAAGTTTTTCGACGATTAAAGAATTTCGTAGAAGATTTTTGATGGAAAATGGATTCCGTCGAAGATTTTTGATAGAAAATTGTAACATCCCGCATAATTAGTAGAATACCTTAGTACTAAATGCTATATGTACATGTGTAGAATTCGGATGTATGGTTTATGTGTTATGTGTTATGGTTTGTGAATTGTTTGATTTTTATTCCTTGGATAAGACTAAGG
>JAVKPL010001680.1:0-17185 GCA_032173675.1 Gastrolobium villosum
CTTCCGTTATCTTTTTTTAAATCAGAGGGGCAGTTTTGGCAAATGGAAAAGATGGCTGGCTATTTTAAGGGGCCCTCTCCACACATTCAAGGGACTCCATTCCTCACAATTCGGTCTTCAGAGGAAAGCGGTCACACTTCAGAAAAAGAGAGATCTGAGTCTTGTATTCTTCGTGTTCTTGAGTTCTTTGAAGTTCTTCAAGTCCTTCAAAGTTATTTTCTAGATTTTCTTCTTCTTCTTTTTTCTTTTAGTTTTATGTTTTATTTTTCGAGATCAGTCATGACTATGGTTGGCTAGATCTCTTTTTATTGTGGTAAGGGTCACAATCCTTGATGTGAACCCCTTGTAATTTGGGTCAGGTTTATGTTTATTTATCTAATTGCATTTATTTTCCTTTGCTCTTCATCTATAATTCTTTTAGATCTGATCATTCTAATGAGATTGCGAGGGTTAGGGTTCGCAATAGGGATATTGGGATCCTAATTCCTGACAAGAAGGAAAGTAACTGTTCATGTATGCACTAGGGATAGGCTTCATGAACCGCAAACGTGAAAGATTCACCGAGTTATACGTTTAACCTAAAAAGGAATTACTAAGGGATTAGGGTTCTAATAGGGTTAATAAGGTTAAGATCACTAAGGGATTAGGGCTTAACCAATCAAATAAAAGATGGTGAATCGTTTGATCAATGGGTAAATCGAATGTAAACGTTGATTCAGGTTACAAGGTGGGGATCGGAAAGGTGTTTGTCCTCTTACTACAATATTTTCTCAATTATTTTTTACATCTCTTATAATTCAATCTCTCTTCATCTCTTTCTCAAGAAAAACCCAAAAATACGTTTTTACTTTTAGTTTTAATTTTCTCATTAATCAACAATATTTGTCACACCCATTTGGATTTATTCAACTTAAGGGGACTGGTTATTGTAGTACTTGGTCTACAATCCCTGTGGAGACGATACTCTACTTCATCACTTTTATTACTTGGAACGATCGGTACACTTGCCGAGTCCGCAACAATGTCATTTTAGTATTTTTATTTGCTTGAGCTGCATTTGATCATGCATATAAGATATCTATCTTGTTCTTTCTTTCTATAGTTTTTTATGTCCATGCATGCTAAAATATGAACATGGTTGATTGTTTTATTGGATATAGAATTGATCTTTTTAGCTTCTGACATGTTGTTTATGGCTAAAAGGTGGTAGGTGCACGTGAAGGCTCGATTGTAGGCTTTTATGTTACTGCTTGATTCTCTTTTGCCTTACGAGTAATCTTACAAGATTCAATTAATCATGTGTGACATTATGTCCGGATCTGTTGACCGAACCATGAAACTTGGTAATTCTAATTACTTGAATTTCATATCTCAGAACTTTCCTCTACATCCTTTGTGGTTCTTTGTCTGTATTTACTTATATTCTTTGCATTCACTATGAAATCTTTATCAATTCTATATGGTTATATTCGTACTAGCTAGAATGTGGAATGTTATGCCATAACAATTTTGCATGTTTTTTAACATGCGATGATGAGAAAAGTGGAAAATAGAGGAAACTGAAATCAGTTTATCATCACAAACAAGCATTTTCTATTCAGAATGCGTTCGAAAACTAACAAAAAGCAGTTATAAATACAGATGTCATGCTATTGGAAAATAGATTATTTATATTTTCCTTGGTTATTAATTAAAACATCAGCATCAGGATGAGATGTTAAACGTGTGAATATCTAAATTTCTGTCATCTGATTCAAACTTCTGTGAGTAAATTGTTTTCTTCATGCAAGCACAGGTCATGAAATTGAAAATTCCAAGGATGAAAAGAAGAAAAGGCTTTCCTTTACCAAGAAGGGGCGAAAACACAGCAGGGTTATGTCTTTTTCTATTGCGGATGAAATTGATGACGAAGAGTTACAGGTAGTCGATGCTTTTCGCCAATCACTGATCTTGGAAGACCTATTACCCTCAAAATATGATGATCATCATATGATGCTAAGGTAACCCTTTTAAGTTTTAACATAGTCTTTTGTTCACTATTTATTTATAATTGTAGCATGAGTAACTTCGCTTAATGCCTTAATTGATGATCTCTCAGATTCTTGAGAGCAAGGGAGTTTGACCTTGAGAAAACAAAACAAATGTGGGCAGATATGCTTAAGTGGAGGACGGGATTTGGTGCTGACACTATCATGGAGGTAATCATGTGGAAAAGATAAGAATCACCCGTTATATATTTTTTGGTGTTTTCATCTAATCATAAATTTTCTGTGTTGTTTAGGATTTCGAATTCGAGGAAATTGATGAAGTTCTAAAATACTACCCACAAGGGCATCATGGAGTTGATAAGGATGGACGACCTGTTTACATTGAAAGATTGGGTCAGGTTGACTGTAACAAGCTTATGCAAGTAACAACTATGGAACGTTATCTCAAGTACCATGTTAGAAGGTTTGAGAGGACCTTGGCTGTTAAGATGCCTGCTTGTTCAATCGCAGTAAAGAAGCACATTGACCAAAGCACAACTATTTTGGATGTGCAAGGAGTGGTGCGTATAAAATTCTAACCCTATATTTTAGTTCTTCAATCTATCTTGCCCAATGAGAAACCAATAAGAGGAAAAAAATATTGTAACACATTAGATGATAGTCACTATAGCTTTAAAGAGGCAATGTTCAATTCCAATTACACTAGTGGATATCATATCAATTGTTATAAATGTTTTTCATATTGAAAGAAGTTTCACACAATTGATGACTAGCATGCTTGGTCAGGGTCTTAAAAGTATGAATAATGGTGCAAGGGATCTCTTACAGCGGCTTCAGAAGATTGTTGGTGACAACTATCCTGAGGTACTTGTTAATCTACTTAGGCATGACAATAGTTTAAATAGCCTTCTAAATTTACCCTAACTGAGTTTTCCTTTGCACGCAGATCCTGAACCGTATGTTCATCATCAATGCTGGTTCTGCATTTAGGATCTTGTGGAATACTATTAAGCCATTCCTTGATCCCAAGACCACCTCAAAAATCCACGTAAGCATTTTTAGTCTACTTATCAATTTGAACCAAGGTGGATTTTCAGTTAAGTAGGGGCAATAAACATATTAATTCTTTGTTCACCAGGTCCTAGGTTACAAATACCAGAGCAAGTTGCTTGAAATCATTGATGCCAGGTTAAATTTATCTCCTTCTTCATTGAAGTATTTTTTTCTCTTCATGACCAAATTCATTGATTTATAATTATGTTGTTCCATCATGGCACTAACATTACTCCTTGAGACTTTAAAATAACACCTTGTCTATCATATTTAACAGTGAACTTCCAGAGTTCTTGGGCGGTACTTGTACTTGTGCAGATAAAGGTGGTTGTATGCTTTCTGACAAGGGACCATGGAATGACCCAGACATCTTGAAGGTAGTTTACTGCTGAAATATCAATATCTTTAGTAATATAATATAGCAAATGAAAACAATAAAGTGTTTCCCGTGGATGAATTAGATGGTTCAAGATGGCAAGGGAAAATGCAAGGGAAAAACCTTATCCGGCATTGAGGACGAAACATCACTTCAAAAGGTAGTCGGTTTACTAAACTGTTAACAATTTTAGAGAGCAAAGATTTATCCTGAAACTTTTCTCTGTATTTATTTGATAGAATATTTGATTAATATTCTTTTTTTTTGCCTGTAATATTAAGGGTTACAAAAAATCATTTCCAGAGACACATGATGTGCAATGTTTGTCGCCCAAAGTTAGTTCCCTAGGCTTCAATCAGTTGTTGTTCCCATCCTATGTATTATTTATTTCAAAAAATAGTTTTGAGGAAACTACTTAGTTTATCTAGTCATGTTGTTCGCTGTGTCTGTAAACTTGAGGTCATATGAATTTCTCCCATTTTCTACTTCTGTTTCTAAGAACATATATATTGCAGGTTGAAAATCAATGTAATGTGCATCAGTATGACGCCTTTGTCCCAGTGCTTGACGAGCCACTCGATTCATCTTGTAAGAAATCAGTACAAAATGATAAATATGCACCTTCTCAAGGTATTAGGTACTTCTATTTGATTGTTCTTTCATCTTATAATTAACATATATTACATGGTCACCAGTAAAACACTGCTCATAACAATTTGAACAACATAATCAGCATTTTTGCTCATTGACAAGGAAGAAACATATCACAATATGGTTTTGTTAAAATTCTAAATTTTTTTTCCTTGCATGCAGATTGTTTCCCTACCCATAATAGCAAGAATTCTGATGGGCTTAACAATCAATTTGTTGGTGGAATCGTGGCCTTAGTAATGGGAATTGTAACCATGATCTGTATGGCCTTAGTAATGGGAATTGTAACCATCATCCGTATGACAAGTAACTTACCAAGGAAAATAACAGAAGCAACACTCTATAGCAGGAAAGTATATTCTAATGCGACTACGATGAAAGCACCTGCAATTTCAAGCAATGAATACATGACAATGATGAAGCGCATGGCTGGACTAGAAGAGAAAATGAATGTTCTTAGCATGAGACCTGTCATGCCACCCGAAAAGGAGGAAATGCTAAATGATGCTCTAAACAGGGTCAGTACTCTCGAACAAGAGCTGGCTGCAATCAAAAAGGTATTACTGTTTTTCCTTTATACTTGATTGCCATCATTATTTGGGGAATAAAATAAAAGATGATAATCATCTTCCACTAGATAACTACGTGTGCGCTAACATTTTTGGAATTTAATTTGCCTCCTATTTGGGGTTTAGGCTCTTGATGATGCCCTTGCTAGACAAGTAGAACTTCAAGCTCAAATTGATGAGAAGAAGAAGGTGAACTTAGATAATTATCAGATAAAAGTATCAATAGTTAATTCTCAATCCCTTGAGTAATTAACCCTTTAATCTCATATAGAACCCTAATTCCTTGAGGTGCCCTATATGAGATTAAGCATAACGATCGATAATTGAAACATCTACAATATGAATCATGTCTATGTCTAGATCATGTTCATACCGTCGTTCTATCCCCTTTCCGGATTAAAGACCTCAGATCCCTCTTGTTGGCCCTAATCCTCAGATTTATTATTACTTACTAGATTGATCGGATCTAATAATAACAATAACAATACGAACAGAATAGAACGAAATTCAAAAGATAAATATATTCATAAAAACTCAATCCATTGTATCAGGGGTTCACAAGGGTTCGTGACCCTAACTACAGCAAAGAGGTTCTAGCCAACCATTATCATGGCTAGAATCAATATTCAAATGAAAACATAAACTAAAAGAACTACAGAAAGGTAGAAGAAGAGATTTCTCTCCAGAGCTTCCGCCTCCGAATGACCTCAATTGTTCAGAATATCAGAAGTGCCTCCTAGGGTTGCCTTATGCCCTTTTTATAACCTCAGAATCCTCCTTTTCTCGCAACTGACAGCTGTCCATCTCAACCCTACGCTTGGAGCGCAGGATCCATGCTCCAAGCGTGGAGTTTCTGCCTTTTTTGTCTTTCCCACGCTTCAAGCGTGGAGTTCTACGCTTGAAGCGTGGACTCACTGTCTGGAAATCTTTTCCCACGCTTCTTTATTTGACCTTGAAAACGGAAACCTTACAATTTATTACATAAACGTTATAACGGAAATATTAAAGTATGAATTTATTACTGAAACGTTTAACGGAAATATTTAATTAAAATAAAATTGAATTCAAATTTCGAATTTAAAATTTGAATTCAACAGTTGCGCGATCCTCTGATGCTGCAAGCGCCATTCCCACGCTCGTAGCGTGGGCCTTTAGTTTCACTTTGTCCTTTTCAGCTCTAATTTGTGCATTTCTCCTATGAAATCAACATAAAATCAGTATACAACTTTAGATTAAGATATATGACAAATTAACATTGATTTTGCCCTTTTCTTGCATCAGATTAAATAACATTCTTCCTCTTTTTATCTTAGAATTCCTTATATGCTGATCGCATATCAAATAATTCCCAGATTTAAACGTTGTTGTCCCCAGCAATGTAAAAGACTCAGTCCAGGACATATTTAATTAATCCAACATAACATTCCAGAGACACTCTCAGACACAATATGCCATGCATGTCTGACTCAACATCATAAACTCCCAATAATGTCATCAGCTTCTTAGAGATACAAGTCTACAATGGTTACCCCTCACACAGATCAATAATATCCACTCTACACTCAGTGTTTAAGGGTATAATGAGCACTCAATCACTCAAAGCTATAACACTACCATAGGCTTGATCATATTCTAAAAAAAATTCTTAAAAATGAAGAATCACACACATGCATTAATTGATCAAAAGGACTTCACAGGTTGTAACTTGGCCCGGGTAACAGGGTAGGAATATATGGATAGTAGCTCAAACAACAATGAGATTGAAAAAAATGATATTATTTCACTTTAACACATTCAATTCAATGATCTTTGCTCCACTAGCATTCCCACAGAATTTCGGGAATTAATTCCTTCCAGCCACCTTTACTCTTTTCCTTTTTCTTGCTTTATTTTCTTTCTTTTTTTTCTTTTTTTTATAAGGGCATAGATGAAATTTTTTTTTTTTTTTTTTTTTTTCTTTATCCCTTAATAATTTGACCTTTGTGGATCTTACCTCAATTTCTTTATTTTATTTTCAACACATTTAGTGATTCAATCTCAATCAAGGTAAGTCACATGGATATAGGCTAAGCCATCAATTAGGCCATAGGTCATTTATCAACAAATAAGTTCAAGCTCAAAGGGGCTAGCAAGGGAAAATTTCATACATGTGGGTTATTTTGGCCAATAGCTAATAAGAACAAAATGCCTTTATCATATCAATCAATGCATGAATCACAGAGAAACCAATCAAGTTCTAGAGTATTACAACAGTGAGGCCTCTCAACAAAAATTTCAGTGTTTAGGCTCAAAACCTCACAGCTATGGTATCAATGCAGACTCAAGAAAATTGACCTCAGACATTATCAGAATTTCACAATATTAATTCAGACAAACGAGCAATCATGCAATCTAATTATGCCTATGCAATGTTATGTCAGAAAGTCATACAATATATTCCAAGAATTTAATCATGTACATTAACAAGATGAGCACATTTAAACCTGGGATTTGTTCAAAACACACATTTTTTTTATTTATTTAATTTTAAATTTTTTTTTTAATGGCACACCAAATAACTATAAAAAATAACTAAGAAAATGAAACGAGTTAGGATATCTCCCCTGATAAAAGAATTGCAGTTCTAAGGCGCAAGCCCACCATTCCCAGATTTAGAGCATTGTTGTCCTCAGCAATAATTAAACCATAAGAAGGAAAACCTGCACAATGAAACAAGCAGTGGCATATAGAAGAGACTATAATGCGCACATTAAAACATCAGAGAAAAATATACTAACTAAAATACAAAACAGAAAAATAAACTAATGTACAAAATCTCCGTCAGCAAGGAGATAAAGTCAAACCTCCATGTCATCCCACTCAGCAGCGTGGGATGACTCAGCAAATGGAGGATCTGGTGGTATTGGCTGCCTTGGTGTTTGGAGCCACCATTCCCAGATTTGGCCCAAACCATGGAGCCATGTTAGAAACTCTTTGAAGCTTTGATTCTTCTGAGAGATAGAATCTCTATGTCTCTTGTCAAACTTTAGCTTCCGGTGTCTCTTCCAATTCTTATTAAAGAGTTTGATCACCTCCTTTCTTACTACCTTCTTCATTGTAGGATGACTCCTCCCTTGGGGTTTCTTCTCATGTTTGCCATCATCCTCATTTAGAATTTTATTGGTATGAGCAGAGGGATCTTTGTCTTTCAATTCAGTCTTTTCTTCCTTCAGTGCTTCAGTCACTACCTTGTTACACAAGAAGATATCTCTTAAAGTTTTAGGAGACTCCTTCAACTCCACCTTCGTGGCACCATTTTCATCATCTGCTCTTCTAGAAATTTCAACCGCTACACTTTGTTTTTCCTTTAAGATTTCCAGACTAAAACAATCATCTTTGTGAGAAGATTGTTTTAAAGAATCAAAGACATTAATGGTAACGGTCTCATCATTCATCCTTAGCTCAAGCTTCCCGTTTTCAACATCAATCATTGCACGGGCTGTGGCTAGGAAAGGTCTACCCAATATGAGAGGCATTTCATTTTCTACCTCCATATCAAGCACAATAAAATCAGCCGGAAAGATGAACTTGTCAATTTTTACAAGGACATCTTCGACTATACCACTTGGCTTCCGTAAGGATCTATCAGCAAGTTGTAAAGATGCTTGAGTAGGCTTCAACTCGGTAATCCCCAAGGAATTGTAAACAGAAAGGGGCATCAGATTAATGCTAGCCCCAAGATCACACAATGCCCGACTGGTTTTTGTGTTCCCAATTTCAATAGGGATATTGAAGCTCCCTGGATCATTACGCTTAGGCGGGACCTTCTTGGTAATAATAGCACTACACTCCTCAGTAAGTGCAACTGTTTGACACTCTTGTAGCTTATGCTTCCTGGAAAGGAGATCCTTCATGAATTTTGCATAGTTTGGCATATTAGCCAATGCTTCAGCAAACGGGATGTTCACATGCAATTTCTTGAAAAGATCAAGAAATCTGTCATAACTTTTTGCTTTTAATTCTGGCTTCAACCTTCCAGGATAAGGTGCCATTTTCATAAGATACTCTTCACTAAGTTCAAATTTTTCTTTTGGAAGAGTAGCTGGCTCCTTCATATCATCAGCCGGTTTCAATATTTCAGGAGACTTTTCAGTTTCTTTTTCAGATTTCTCCTCCTGTTCAACCTTCTCTTCCTCTTCTATAGGTTTTGGTGGGGATGATACCACTTTCCCACTTCTAGTTATAACTGCCATACAATTTTCCTTGGGATTGGTAGTAGTGTTACCAGGAAAGGTACCTGGAGCTCTATCAGATAACTGTTGGGCAAGTTGACCAACCTGATATTCCAGGTTTTTGATTGAAGCTTTAGTGTTCCTGGACTCAGCTCTACTTTCCTCAATGAAAGCATTGGTACTTCTTTGATTAGCCCTACTCTCTTCCATGAAAGCGTTAGTACTTTGTGCTAATGTTCCTACTAAACGCTCCAGGTCGGAAGGCTCTCTTTTTGGAATAGGTGGTGGTTTTAGATAGTTGTCAGATGTCATATCTAAACCAGTACCTTGATAACTTTTCCTTTGGTAATTATTACCACCAGCAGAATTATTCTGATTCCTTGAGAAATTTTGCTGATTAGGGCGCTGATCATACCAAATGCCATTTACCTGAAATTGTTGAGTAGAATCTGAAGACATCAATGTAGGACAAGCATTGGTGTCATGATCTTCATGACAATATTCACAATCAAGAACAAATTCACTTGCTTGAACTTTAGAAAGCTGCATCCTTTCAAACTTTGCATGCAGATTGGACATTTGTTGTGATAACAACTTTTGTTCTGCCAGCATTGCACTATTATCATTGATTGGCACTGCTTCCCTTTTTCCTGTCCTTATAGATGTTTCATTCTCATTTTTAGCTAACTTGTCAATCAGATGATATGACTCTGAAGCTAGCTTATCACCTAAAGAACCGCCTGCTGCAGTATTAATGACCAGTTTCGTCTCCGGTAGACAACCATTGAAAAAGATTCTCACTTGGTCCCCTTGAGATAGGTTATAATGAGGAACCTTTCTCATGAGGGCCTTGAATCTATTCCAAGAAGCGCAGATGGTCTCTCCAAATTGTTGTTTGAAGGAGGTGATATCATTTACCATGTTGTTGTATTTCTCCATGGGGAAGAACTCTGCAAAGAATTTTTCGGACAAATTGTCCCAAGAAATGATGCTATCCGCAGGTTGTCTTTCCATCCAATCAAGAGCTTTTCCCTTAACAGAAAAAGGAAAAAGTCTTAATCGTATTGCATCATCAGAAACATGTGGAGGCTTTGTAGAGTCACAGATCCGTAAAAATCTGTCAATGAATCTGTGAGGATCTTCATTGTCCTCTCCTCCATACTTTTCTCTCTCGGCCAACTGAATGATGTTGGACTTGAGTTCCCATTGATTGTTTCCAAGTTCTGGTGGAACAATTCCAGCATTGGGCCTGTTGAAGACAGGCGTGAGGATGGTGTTCATCCTAGGATCAGCATTCTGATTAGGAGCAGCCATCTCTAGGGTTTCAGCTACTGGACTTGGAGTTTCTGTGCCCTTTTTCTTTCCTTCTCTTTTTGAGCAATTCGTTCGCTTCTCCTTAGAAAAGCACTGCTTTGCATACAACTTCAGAGAAAAGATTAGTAGCACAGATTCAAAACAAAAATAAAATAAAATAAAATAAAAACAATTTAATCTTTAAAATCAAGATTAATTGATTTAAGACAAACACTCCCCGGCAACGGCGCCAAAAACTTGACGTGAATCGGCAAGTGTACCGAATCGCGCAAGTAATACAGTGATAAATCACAGTTCGTATCCACAGAGAGTGTGTTTAAATCAATTAAAACTCTTTCTTTTAAGATTAAATATTTCAAAAGGGTTTTGACACGAATGTCAGGATTGTGTGGAAATTTGATTTGTAAATTTAAAAGACTTGTTTTTGGTTCTTTTTGAAAAAGAATTGAAATAAGGGTTTAAATATATGAGAAAAGCGCTGTTCACCAGAGCACTCACCAATGATCCCCACCTTTTACTCTGGATTAAGTTAAGTATTAATATATAAATCGTGAACTTAGATAATTATCAGATAAAAGTATCAATAGTTAATTCTCAATCCCTTGAGTAATTAACCCTTTAATCTCATATAGAACCCTAATTCCTTGAGGTGCCCTATATGAGATTAAGCATAACGATCGATAATTGAAACATCTACAATATGAATCATGTCTATGTCTAGATCATGTTCATACCGTCGTTCTATCCCCTTTCCGGATTAAAGACCTCAGATCCCTCTTGTTGGCCCTAATCCTCAGATTTATTATTACTTACTAGATTGATCGGATCTAATAATAACAATAACAATACGAACAGAATAGAACGAAATTCAAAAGATAAATATATTCATAAAAACTCAATCCATTGTATCAGGGGTTCACAAGGGTTCGTGACCCTAACTACAGCAAAGAGGTTCTAGCCAACCATTATCATGGCTAGAATCAATATTCAAATGAAAACATAAACTAAAAGAACTACAGAAAGGTAGAAGAAGAGATTTCTCTCCAGAGCTTCCGCCTCCGAATGACCTCAATTGTTCAGAATATCAGAAGTGCCTCCTAGGGTTGCCTTATGCCCTTTTTATAACCTCAGAATCCTCCTTTTCTCGCAACTGACAGCTGTCCATCTCAACCCTACGCTTGGAGCGCAGGATCCACGCTCCAAGCGTGGAGTTTCTGCCTTTTTTGTCTTTCCCACGCTTCAAGCGTGGAGTTCTACGCTTGAAGCGTGGACTCACTGTCTGGAAATCTTTTCCCACGCTTCTTTATTTGACCTTGAAAACGGAAACCTTACAATTTATTACATAAACGTTATAACGGAAATATTAAAGTATGAATTTATTACAGAAACGTTTAACGGAAATATTTAATTAAAATAAAATTGAATTCAAATTTCGAATTTAAAATTTGAATTCAACAGTTGCGCGATCCTCTGATGCTGCAAGCGCCATTCCCACGCTCGTAGCGTGGGCCTTTAGTTTCACTTTGTCCTTTTCAGCTCTAATTTGTGCATTTCTCCTATGAAATCAACATAAAATCAGTATACAACTTTAGATTAAGATATATGACAAATTAACATTGATTTTGCCCTTTTCTTGCATCAGATTAAATAACATTCTTCCTCTTTTTATCTTAGAATTCCTTATATGCTGATCGCATATCAGTATGTCATACCTGCTATGCATTCCTATAAAAAATTTCTATAGACTATCGAGTGCTTTTGTTCATACACATTTTTTGGTTTGTGATTACAGTTCCGCTTCCACTGGTAAGGTGATTGCTGTGCTTTGCTATCTGATCTCAAATATTTAACATCTGCGTGACACAATCCCTCAAGCATCTGACACAGTTTGTGGGAAGGATACTCAGTTTGTCTATTCATAAGGATTGACTCCCCAATAATATACTTTTTTATTTATTTTTCAGCACGGTACTAAATCCCACGTTTTTGGAGGCTTTCTATACCCTCGAATGCCTATTGCATTTGGTTATTTGGTTTATTCAATATTCCGTTAAAAACTTCCGTACAATATAAAGTTATGAATTACGCTCTCCCTCTTTCACTTTAATTAGCATTATGAGTAAAAGTCCCACCAATCAAATCCTAAAACCTCATTTTCTTCCCTTAAATCTACCTTTTGATAAGATGGAAGACTTCATACAAACCATCTTGTCAAAACTTCCTACCAAAACATTTTACCAACTGAATGTGCTCTTAACATATCTCAAAAGAATCCAATCCGGCTAAAAGTCGTCTTGTACCTGTCATCGCAGTCATTTTGGAAACATTTGTGCAATGCTTGCCCGTCAAAACACCTTTGCATGAATAGATTCTACCAAAGATATTTCTTTCATCCCACCCAGTAAATAAATTCGATTACGACATAGGTTTTGACAGTAATTACTATAAACAAGTAAGTCGAATGATAAAGCAATAATTTACTTTTTTTAGAAAGCATATCTACAAAAGTCTAGGGCTGTGCATAGGTTAGGTCGGGTCAGGTTTTTGTGCCGACTCGACCCAACTTGGTTTTTATAGGTCAGGTATTTTGACCCGACCTGCTTTCATTTGATCCAAGCCAGGTCTAACTTGGTTTGGATTTTTTTGAACTAGTTCAGAACCGGTTCAGATCTAACTTGACTTGGTTTCTGAAGTGTGTCTGACTTGGTTTCTGAAGTGGGTCAAATCCGACCTGACCCGTTTTTGACTTGGTTTTGTCACAAAATTTTGTCGAAATTTCTACGTTGCAAACGATGAAAATTTCATCACAAAATTATTTTTTCGTCAAAATACTTTTTGTCGAAAAGCGACGAAATTTTTTATATAATTTAGTTTCCGTCAAAAATTTTGATGAAAATGATTTCCTCCATCAAATGTTTTAAACGAAAAAAGAATTGTCAAAAATTTTGACGGAATATTTTTCATTAAAAATTTTGATACCAATATGTTCTGACGAAAATTTTGACGAAAATTGTTTTATGGGAAATTTCGACGAAATTTAGATTCTCTAAAGAATTTTGGTAGAATATTTTTTCCGTAAAATTTTTTATAGAAATATTTTTTGTCAAAAAAAAATTTCAAAATTTTTTGACAGAAATATGTTCCGTTGAAAATTTTGATGAAAATGTTTTTTATCAAAAAACTTGACGAAAATGTTTAGTTGAAAATTTTCGATGGAAATGTGTTTCACTAAAAATCTCGGCGAATTTTTTTTTGTCAAGAAATTTAACAAAAATGTTTCCGTCGAAAACTTTCGCCAAAATTTGAATTCTGTAAAGAATTTTGATGAAATTTTTTAACGTCAAAAAAATTCGATGGAAATGTGTTTCTTCGAAATTTTTGATGCATGTGAATTTTTGTGAAATATTTTGACGAAATGTAGATTCTGTAAAAAAATTAGACAAAAAATCTTCGGTCAAATTTTTTTACAGAAATGTTTTTACTCACAAATTCTGAAGATAATATTTTCCGTAAAAAAATTTTGCGAATAAATTTGATGGAAATATTTTTCGTAAAAAATTTTGACGTAATTGTTTTACGTTAAAACTTTTCTTTTAATGTAATTGTGATTTTCTTTTTCTTTTTTTTCACATAATGGGTATGGGTCAAGTTTTGGGTCAATGGGTCATTATTAAAACAATTCAGGTCTAAAATTGACCCAAATAAAAGTGGGTCAGTATTTAAACTAGTTCAAAAAATATAGGTATTTATGGGTCATGTCAAGGTCAGATCAAGGGAAGGGCAAGTGAACCAATTTTTTTGCACACCTGTAAACTCTCTTACACATTTTTTTGACATGCGGTCAACTTTTTTTGACACGCACTCAACGCTCCGACACGCATCCAACACGTTTTTTTTTGTCTTAATTTTATTTTATTAACTAAATAAAAAAATAATTTATAAATCAATTTTTTCTGTTATGAAATTTGACATAAAAAATTAACAAGGTACAAAAGATTATTTTTGTTTATATTTATGTTATGAAACTTGAATATTTAATTGGTTATATAACTTATTATGGACTATTATATGTATTAAATATAAATTATATTATATATATTAAAAATATTCTTTTCAGAGAAGAAAACAACACCGAGAGCAGTAACAAATTAGTTATCTATGTCACTACCGGAAATGGAAAAGCTTTTTACCGACGAGAATAACACAGATAGCGCTGAACAATTTTGATATGTTAGTAACTCTCTTTATAATATCATCAGTGGGCCAAAGTCGCTACCTATGTTAGCTACTTTGGTCCTGCAAACGCGGACCAAATTCGTTGCCTTTCCCATTGACTTTGATCCCATAGTCCTGCCAATTCAAAAAAAAAAAAAGTAGCCCATAATCGCTGCATAACATGGCTACTTTGGGCAAATGAGTGACACGCGTCGCATTGGACCCAGAGTAGCTATATAAGGTAACTACTTTAGTGCAACCTGCAATGCTTTTCCAGTCACTGGGACAGTGACACGTGTCCCATCCATAATAGCTCAGTACCTCAGCGATTATGGTGCCGTGACAATTTGAAATAATATTTGCACTCCGTAACATTTCGATATATTATTATTCTAAAATAGGAGGCAACGCAATTAATGTTCGCGCCTTGCAAATTGAAATTTTCCAAGTTTGCAGTCTAATCAACCACTTAAAAAAGAATTAGTGATTTTTTTTGGATATCAAAAAGAATTAGTGATTGATCATTAAAGAAACCGATTCTTACCAATACGGATTGCAAGAAGAAAAGGGGAAAAGTATTTACAGATTTCTCGTATAAGGAATAAAGTCGTTGATATATATCCTTAAAAAGAGAATAAATTAAATTTAGATTGCGAAGTTTAAGTGTCATAAAGTTTTGTGCCAAAGAAAATGTCTTAATTAGATAAAAGAAGGGGTATTTTCCTCACAAAAAAATATTGTGATATATTATAATATTTTTTTCTCATACTAGAATTATATAAAATGTAAATGCACGTTTGTTTCTCACTAATTTTTTATTATGGGAATGTAATATTTACAACTTACATGTGTATATATATTATATCCACCAATCAATTAGTATTTGTTTTGCACTAATAATTTATATATACATAACTTATTACCACTTTCCGTGATTTAAGATTTTAATTCTCTCCCTATTATTAAAGGAGGATTAGATTAATTTAAAACTTATTACTATTTTTTTATGACAATCATCTTAACAGTGTGAGGTCCATCATTTTTAAAATAAAAAAGGAAATGCAACACAAATATATATATATATATATATATATATATATATATATATATATATATATATATATATATATGAAACTCAACTTTTGTAGTACAACATGACAAATGCAAAAAAAAAAAAAAAATTATACAAGAAAAACTTATTACTATTTATTTTCGCAGAATATAGGTTTTAATAAGTTATTTTCAATAACTATCCTAAGTGGATTTTCATTTTCACTGATTTATTCTTAAATGACATTAATATATTGTATAATTATTTAACATTAATGCAAACAAAATATAATTTTATTAATTTCATATTTTTTAGCATCTAAATTATGTATTTTTTTACAAAATTTTATATTTTAATTATAAGAGAACTTATACGAACTTGCCTAATACGAAAGAAAATTAGTACATTAGGAATGAAAGAAGAATATGCTATGCGGAATATAGAACCTTTAATATTATTATTACTTTAAAAATATTATTTAGTATTAATTGAGCTACCAGCTTTAATTATTCTTTTTCTTTGTCAAAAGTTGTGGTGATTTATTTATGGTAAATGATACTCTCATTTTACATGAGATAGTTATCTCATTTTCACTCACTTTGAAAATCGCACCCTCTCTTTTTTCTTTTTCTTTTTTGCTTTTTAATAGTGGGCCCCACTTGAATTCTCTATGTTGCATGAGAGAACTGTTTCTTGTTGAAAATTCTCGATGAAAATGTGTTTATTCGAAAATTTCAACGTAAATCTTTTCCGTCAAAATGAATGATGAAAATATTTTTGTTGAAATTTTTTTACGGAATTTAGATTCTGTAAAGAATTTTGACGATTTTTTTTTCCGTCAAAAATTTTTACAGAAATATTTTTCATTAACAATTTTGAAGGAAATATTATTCGTCGAAATTTCGACGAATATGTTTTTTGTCAAATATTTTGAATGAAATATTTTAACGAATTTTAGATTCCATAAAGAATTTTAACACAAAAAAAATTTTGTAATACTTTTTTACAAAAAAAAAATTTATCACAAATTTATACGAAAATATTTTTCGACGAAAATTTTCGCTGAAAATTTGTTTTGTTGAAATTTTTGGTGAAATCGTTTTCCGTAAAAAATTTGACAAAAATATTTTTCGGCAAATTTTTTTACGTAATTGTTTTCTGTCAAAAAAATTTGATTGCAATGTTTTTTCTTGAAAAGTTTGACGGAAATATTTCCGTTGACAGTTATATCAAGAATTTTTAAATTTGACTGAATTTATTTCCTTAAATTACTTATCTCAGTTATTTTGGCCAATTCTTGTTTCGTCTCTATTTTCGATGTCATGTGATTTTCATCAAAAATTTCATCACTATGTTTGACGAAACATTTTTCGTCGATAAATTCTGTCGGTATTTGAGACTTTTCTAAAAATGTCACATTTAAAAATGATTCATATTTATGTAGTTTTCACATTTTAATGCTAAGGTTAGATAAGTAATTTTTAATATTTCTCCCAAACAAAGCCTTAGTATAAGAATCATAAACCTTGAGAGAACTAAGAGCAATTTTTTTTATAATTTTAAAATAATTTAACTGTTCTTCTACCAATCACTCTCAAAACAACGTGAAATAATTTCTATAAGAATCATTTTGTCCGGAGAGTTCCAAAACAGCGAAGATTCTTGCAAGAAATAGTTGGTCAACTACTTATAAAAATAGCATAATCCATTAAAAACCAATTTTGAATTTGTTAAAAAACCGGTTTTGAACTAGATAA
>JAVKPL010001681.1:0-16999 GCA_032173675.1 Gastrolobium villosum
TTTATTCAACCGTTTTGGACGGAATACATTCAAGTTCAAAAATCTTGACGGAATCCATTTTCCGTCGAAAAAGTTTCACAAAATCAATTTGTTTTGCATCTCTTTTCTAAATTGATTTTCGATCAAAATCTTTTTCCGAAAAACTTCACAAAATATTCTCATTTGCATTTATTTTAGTCATCCGTTTTGGACGGAATTCATTTTTCGTCAAAAAACTTCGACGGAATACATTTTGCGTCAAAATCTTCGACGGAACCCATTTTTCGTCAAAAAACTTCATAAAATCAATTTCTTTTGCATTTATTTTATTCATCCATTTTTTACGGAATTCATTTTTCGTCAAAAATCTTCGACAGAATCCATTTTCCGTCGAAAAACTTCACAAAATCAATTTCTTTTGCATTTATTTTATTCATCCGTTTTCGACGGAATTCATTTTCCATCAAAAATCTTCGACGGAATCCATTTTCCATCAAAAATCTTCTACGAAATCCAGTTTCCATCAAAAAACTCCAAAAAATCAATTTCTTTTGCATTTATTTTATTAATCCGTTTTCGACGCAATTCTTTTTCCGTCGAAAAACTTCACAAAACTTCTTTTGCATTTATTTTATTCATCCGTTTTCGACGGAATACATTTTCCGTCAAAAATCTTCGACGGAATCCATTTTCCGTCGAAAAACTTCACAAAATCAATTTCTTTTGCATTTATTTTGTTCATCCATTTTCGATGGAATTCATTTTTCGTCAAAAATCTTCGTCGAAATCCATTTTCCGTCAAAAATCTTCACAAAATCAATTTCTTTTACATTTATTTTATTCATCCGTTTTCGAAGGAATCCATTTTTCGTCGAAAAACTTCATAAAATCAATTTCTTTTGCATTTATTTTATTCATCCGTTTTTCGACGGAATACATTTTCCTTCCAGATTCTTCGACGAAATCCATTTTCCGTCGAAAAACTTCACAAAATCAATTTCTTTTGCATTTATTTTATTCATCCATTTTCGATGGAATTCATTTTTCGTCAAAAATCTTCGACGGAATCCATTTTCCGTCAAAAATCTTCACAAAATCAATTTCTTTTACATTTATTTTATTCATCCGTTTTCGAAGGAATCCATTTTTCGTCGAAAAACTTCATAAAATCAATTTCTTTTGCATTTATTTTATTCAACCGTTTTGGACGGAATACATTTTCAGTCAAAAATTCTTCGACTTCAAAAATCCATTTTCCGTCGAAAAGCTTCACAAAATCAATTTCTTTTGCATTTATTTTATTCATCCATTTTCGACGGAATTCTTTTTCCGTCAAAAATCTTCACAAAATCAATTTCTTTTGCATTTATTTTATTCATCCGTTTTCGACGCAATTTGTTTTCCGTCGAAAAATTCACAAAATCAATTTCTTTTGCATTTATTTTATTCATCCGTTTTTGACGCAAAAATACATGTTTTCCATAAAAAAAATCCATTTTTCATCGAAAAACTTCATAAAATCAATTTCTTTTGCATTTATTTTATTCATCCATTTTCGACGGAATTCATTATCCGTCAAAAATTTCGACGGAATCCATTTTTCCGTCGAAAAACTTCATAAAATCAATTTCTTTTGCATTTATTTTATTCATCCGTTTTCGATGGAATTCATTATCCGTCAAAAATCTTCGACGGAATCCATTTTCCGTCGAAAAACTTCACAAAATCAATTTCTTTTACTTTTATTTTATTCATCCGTTTTCGAAGGAATCCATTTTTCGTCGAAAAACTTCATAAAATCAATTTCTTTTGCATTTATTTTATTCAACCGTTTTCGACGGAATTCATTTTTCAAAATCTTCATTGAAATCCATTTTCCGTCAAAAAGCTTCACAAAATCAATTTCTTTTGCATTTATTTTATTCATCCATTTTCGATGGAATTCATTTTCCGTCAAAAATCTTCGACGGAATCCATTTTCCGTCGAAAAACTTCACAAAATCAATTTCTTTTGCATTTATTTTATTAATCCGTTTTCGATGGAATTCATTTTTCGTCAAAAATCTTCGACGGAATCCATTTTCCGTCAAAAATCTTCACAAAATCAATTTCTTTTACATTTATTTTATTCATCCGTCTTCCGGAATCCATTTTCCGTCGAAAAACTTCACAAAATCAATTTCTTTTACATTTATTTTATTCATCCGTTTTCGAAGGATTTTTCATCATTTTTCGATGGAATTCATTTTCCGTCAAAAATCTTCACAAAATCAATTTCTTTTGCATTTATTTTATTCATCCGTTTTCGACGCAATTTGTTTTCCGTCGAAAAACTTCACAAAATCAATTTCTTTTGCATTTATTTTATTCATCCGTTTTTGAAGGAATACATTTTTCGTCAAAAATGTTCGACGGAATCCATTTTTCATCGAAAAACTTCATAAAATCAATTTCTTTTGCATTTATTTTATTCATCCATTTTCGACGGAATTCATTATCCGTCAAAAATCTTCGACGGAATCCATTTTCCGTCAAAAATCTTCGACGGAATCCATTTTTCGTCGAAAAACTTCACAAAATCAATTTCTTTTGCATTTATTTTATTAATCCGTTTTCGATGGAATTCATTTTCCGTCAAAAAATTTCGCATTTATTTTATTCATCCATTTTTCGTCGAAAAACTTCATAAAATCAATTTCTTTTGCATTTATTTTATTCAATCCGTTTTCGACGGAATCATTTTTCCTTCGAAAAATCTTCCACAAAATCAATTTCTTTTGCATTTATTTTATTTCATCCGTTTTCGAAGGAATCCATTTTTCGTCGAAAAACTTCATAAAATCAATTTCTTTTGCATTTATTTTATTCAACCGTTTTGGACGGAATACATTTTCAGTCAAAAATCTTCGACGGAATCCATTTTCCGTCGAAAAACTTCACAAAATCAATTTCTTTTGCATTTATTTTATTAATCCGTTTTCGATGAAATTCTTTTTCCGTCGAAAAACTTCACAAAATATTCTCATTTGCATTTATTTTAGTCATCCGTTTTCGACGGAATACATTTTTCGTCAAAAAACTTCGACGGAATACATTTTGCGTCAAAAATCTTCGACGGAACCCATTTTTCGTCGAAAAACTTCATAAAATCAATTTCTTTTGCATTTATTTTATTCATCCATTTTTTACGGAATTCATTTTTCGTCAAAAATCTTCGACAGAATCCATTTTCCGTCGAAAAACTTCACAAAATCAATTTCTTTTGCATTTATTTTATTCATCCGTTTTCGACGGAATTCATTTTCCATCAAAAATCTTCGACGGAATCCATTTTCCATCAAAAATCAATTTCGGAATCCATTTTCCGTCGAAAAACTTCACAATATCAATTTCTTTTGCATTTATTTTATTCATTTTCCATCAAAAATCTTCGACGGAATCCATTTTCCATCAAAAATCTTCTACGAAATCCATTTTCCATCAAAAAACTCCAAAAAATCAATTTCTTTTGCATTTATTTTATTAATCCGTTTTCGACGCAATTCTTTTTCCGTCGAAAAACTTCACAAAACTTCTTTTGCATTTATTTTATTCATCCGTTTTCGACGGAATACATTTTCCGTCAAAAATCTTCGACGGAATCCATTTTCCGTCGAAAAACTTCACAAAATCAATTTCTTTTGCATTTATTTTGTTCATCCATTTTCGATGGAATTCATTTTTCGTCAAAAATCTTCGACGAAATCCATTTTCCGTCAAAAATCTTCACAAAATCAATTTCTTTTACATTTATTTTATTCATCCGTTTTCGAAGGAATCCATTTTTCGTCGAAAAACTTCATAAAATCAATTTCTTTTGCATTTATTTTATTCATCCGTTTTCGACGGAATACATTTTCCGTCAAAAATCTTCGACGGAATCCATTTTCCGTCGAAAAACTTCACAAAATCAATTTCTTTTGCATTTATTTTATTCATCCATTTTCGATGGAATTCATTTTTCGTCAAAAATCTTCGACGGAATCCATTTTCCGTCAAAAATCTTCACAAAATCAATTTCTTTTACATTTATTTTATTCATCCGTTTTCGAAGGAATCCATTTTTCGTCGAAAAACTTCATAAAATCAATTTCTTTTGCATTTATTTTATTCAACCGTTTTGGACGGAATACATTTTCAGTCAAAATTCTTCGACGAAATCCATTTTCCGTCGAAAAGCTTCACAAAATCAATTTCTTTTGCATTTATTTTATTCATCCATTTTCGATGGAATTCATTTTCCGTCAAAAATCTTCACAAAATCAATTTCTTTTGCATTTATTTTATTCATCCGACGCAATTTGTTTTTCGAAAAACTTCACAAAATCAATTTCTTTTGCATTTATTTTATTCATCCGTTTTGAAGGAATACATTTTTCGTCAAAAAAAACTTCGAAAAACTTCATAAAATCAATTTCTTTTGCATTTATTTTATTCATATTTTCATCCGTTTTTGACGGAATACATTTTCCGTCAAAAATCTTCGACGGAATCCATTTTCCGTCGAAAAACTTCACAAAATCAATTTCTTTTGCATTTATTTTATTCATCCGTTTTCGATGGAATTCATTTTTCGTCAAAAATCTTCGACGGAATCCATTTTCCGTCAAAAATCTTCACAAAATCAATTTCTTTTACATTTATTTTATTCATCCGTTTTCGAAGGAATCCATTTTTCGTCGAAAAACTTCATAAAATCAATTTCTTTTGCATTTATTTTATTCAACCGTTTTGGAAGGAATACATTTTCGTCAAAAATTCTTCGGAATCCATTTTCCGTCGAAAAACTTCACAAAATCAATTTCTTTTGCATTTATTTTATTCATCCGTTTTCGGAATTCATTTTCCATCAAAAATCTTCGACGGAATCCATTTTCCGTCGAAAAACTTCACAAAATCAATTTCTTTTGCATTTATTTTATTAATCCGTTTTCGATGGAATTCATTTTTCGTCAAAAATCTTCGACGGAATCCATTTTCCGTCAAAAATCTTCACAAAATCAATTTCTTTTACATTTATTTTATTCATCCGTCTTCGACGGAATCCATTTTCCGTCGAAAAACTTCACAAAATCAATTTCTTTTACATTTATTTTATTCATCCGTTTTCGAAGGAATCCATTTTTCGATGGAATTCATTTTCCGTCAAAAATCTTCACAAAATCAATTTCTTTTGCATTTATTTTATTCATCCGTTTTCGACGCAATTTGTTTTCCGTCGAAAAACTTCACAAAATCAATTTCTTTTGCATTTATTTTATTCATCCGTTTTTGAAGGAATACATTTTTCGTCAAAAATGTTCGACGGAATCCATTTTTCATCGAAAAACTTCATAAAATCAATTCTTTTGCATTTATTTTATTCATCCATTTTCGACGGAATTCATTATCCGTCAAAAATCTTCGACGGAATCCATTTTCCGTCAAAAATCTTCGACGGAATCCATTTTCCGTCGAAAAACTTCACAAAATCAATTTCTTTTGCATTTATTTTATTAATCCGTTTTCGATGAAATTCTTTTTCCGTCGAAAAACTTCACAAAATATTCTCATTTGCATTTATTTTAGTCATCCGTTTTCGACGGAATACATTTTTCGTCAAAAAACTTCATAAAATCAATTTCTTTTACATTTATTTTATTCAACCGTTTTGGACGGAATACATTTTCAGTCAAAAATCTTCGACGGAATCCATTTTCCGTCGAAAAACTTCACAAAATCAATTTCTTTTACATTTATTTTATTCATCCGTTTTCGAAGGAATCCATTTTTCGTCGAAAAACATCATAAAATCAATTTCTTTTGCATTTATTTTATTCAACCGTTTTGGACGGAATACATTTTCAGTCAAAAATCTTCGACGGAATCCATTTTCCGTCGAAAAACTTCACAAAATCAATTTCTTTTGCATTTATTTTATTAATCCGTTTTCGATGAAATTCTTTTTCCGTCGAAAAACTTCACAAAATATTCTCATTTGCATTTATTTTAGTCATCCGTTTTCGACGGAATACATTTTTCGTCAAAAAACTTCGACGGAATACATTTTGCGTCAAAAATCTTCGACGGAACCCATTTTTCGTCGAAAAACTTCATAAAATCAATTTCTTTTGCATTTATTTTATTCATCCATTTTTTACGGAATTCATTTTTCGTCAAAAATCTTCGACAGAATCCATTTTCCGTCGAAAAACTTCACAAAATCAATTTCATTTGCATTTATTTTATTCATCCGTTTTCGACGGAATTCATTTTCATCAAAAATCTTCGAAAATTTTCCATCAAAAACTTCACAAAATCAATTTCATTTCGAAAAAAAAAATTTCTTTTGCATTTATTTTATTCATCCGTTTTCGACGGAATTCATCAAAAATTTTCGAAAAACTTCAAAAATCTTCTTTTGCATTTATTTTAATCCATTTTTTCCGTCAAAAATCTTCGACAGAATCCATTTTCGAAAAACTTCACAAAATCAATTTCTTTTGCATTTATTTTATTCATCCGTTTTCGACGGAATTCATTTTCCATCAAAAATCTTCGACGGAATCCATTTTCCATCAAAAATCTTCTACGAAATCCAGTTTCCATCAAAAAACTCCAAAAAAACAATTTCTTTTGCATTTATTTTATTAATCCGTTTTCGACGCAATTCTTTTTCCGTCGAAAAACTTCACAAAACTTCTTTTGCATTTATTTTATTCATCCGTTTTCGACGGAATACATTTTCCGTCAAAAATCTTCGACGGAATCCATTTTCCGTCGAAAAACTTCACAAAATCAATTTCTTTTGCATTTATTTTATTCATCCGTTTTCGACGGAATTCATTTTCCATCAAAAATCTTCGACGGAATCCATTTTCCATCAAAAATCTTCTACGAAATCCAGTTTCCATCAAAAAACTCCAAAAAAACAATTTCTTTTGCATTTATTTTATTAATCCGTTTTCGACGCAATTCTTTTTCCGTCGAAAAACTTCACAAAACTTCTTTTGCATTTATTTTATTCATCCGTTTTCGACGGAATACATTTTCCGTCAAAAATCTTCGACGGAATCCATTTTCCGTCGAAAAACTTCACAAAATCAATTTCTTTTGCATTTATTTTGTTCATCCATTTTCGATGGAATTCATTTTTCGTCAAAAATCTTCGACGGAATCCATTTTCCGTCAAAAATCTTTACAAAATCAATTTCTTTTACATTTATTTTATTCATCCGTTTTCGAAGGAATCCATTTTTCGTCGAAAAACTTCATAAAATCAATTTCTTTTGCATTTATTTTATTCATCCGTTTTCGACGGAATACATTTTCCGTCAAAAATCTTCGACGGAATCCATTTTCCGTCGAAAAACTTCACAAAATCAATTTCTTTTGCATTTATTTTATTCATCCATTTTCGATGGAATTCATTTTTCGTCAAAAATCTTCGACGGAATCCATTTTCCGTCAAAAATCTTCACAAAATCAATTTCTTTTACATTTATTTTATTCATCCGTTTTCGAAGGAATCCATTTTTCGTCGAAAAACTTCATAAAATCAATTTCTTTTGCATTTATTTTATTCAACCGTTTTGGACGGAATACATTTTCAGTCAAAATTCTTCGACGAAATCCATTTTCCGTCGAAAAGCTTCACAAAATCAATTTCTTTTGCATTTATTTTATTCATCCATTTTCGATGGAATTCATTTTCCGTCAAAAATCTTCACAAAATCAATTTCTTTTGCATTTATTTTTTTCATCCGTTTTCGACGCAATTTGTTTTCCGTCGAAAAACTTCTCAAAATCAATTTCTTTTGCATTTATTTTATTCATCCGTTTTTGAAGGAATACATTTTTCGTCAAAAATGTTCGACGGAATCCATTTTTCATCGAAAAACTTCATAAAATCAATTTCTTTTGCATTTATTTTATTCATCCATTTTCGACGGAATTCATTATCCGTCAAAAATCTTCGACGGAATCCATTTTCCGTCAAAAATCTTCGACGGAATCCATTTTCCGTCGAAAAACTTCACAAAATCAATTTCTTTTGCATTTATTTTATTAATCCGTTTTCGATGGAATTCATTTTTCGTCAAAAATCTTCGACGGAATCCATTTTCCGTCAAAAATCTTCACAAAATCAATTTCTTTTACTTTTATTTTATTCATCCGTTTTCGAAGGAATCCATTTTTCGTCGAAAAACTTCATAAAATCAATTTCTTTTGCATTTATTTTATTCAACCGTTTTGGACGGAATACATTTTCAGTCAAAATTCTTCGACGAAATCCATTTTCCGTCGAAAAGCTTCACAAAATCAATTTCTTTTGCATTTATTTTATTCATCCATTTTCGATGGAATTCATTTTCCGTCAAAAATCTTCGACAGAATCCATTTTCCGTCGAAAAACTTCACAAAATCAATTTCTTTTGCATTTATTTTATTAATCCGTTTTCGATGGAATTCATTTTTCGTCAAAAATCTTCGACGGAATCCATTTTCCGTCAAAAATCTTCACAAAATCAATTTCTTTTACATTTATTTTATTCATCCGTCTTCGACGGAATCCATTTTCCGTCGAAAAACTTCACAAAATCAATTTCTTTTACATTTATTTTATTCATCCGTTTTCGAAGGAATCCATTTTTCGATGGAATTCATTTTCCGTCAAAAATCTTCACAAAATCAATTTCTTTTGCATTTATTTTATTCATCCGTTTTCGACGCAATTTGTTTTCCGTCGAAAAACTTCACAAAATCAATTTCTTTTGCATTTATTTTATTCATCCGTTTTTGAAGGAATACATTTTTCGTCAAAAATGTTCGACGGAATCCATTTTTCATCGAAAAACTTCATAAAATCAATTCTTTTGCATTTATTTTATTCATCCATTTTCGACGGAATTCATTATCCGTCAAAAATCTTCGACGGAATCCATTTTCCGTCAAAAATCTTCGACGGAATCCATTTTCCGTCGAAAAACTTCACAAAATCAATTTCTTTTGCATTTATTTTATTAATCCGTTTTCGATGAAATTCTTTTTCCGTCGAAAAACTTCACAAAATATTCTCATTTGCATTTATTTTAGTCATCCGTTTTCGACGGAATACATTTTTCGTCAAAAAACTTCATAAAATCAATTTCTTTTACATTTATTTTATTCAACCGTTTTGGACGGAATACATTTTCAGTCAAAAATCTTCGACGGAATCCATTTTCCGTCGAAAAACTTCACAAAATCAATTTCTTTTACATTTATTTTATTCATCCGTTTTCGAAGGAATCCATTTTTCGTCGAAAAACATCATAAAATCAATTTCTTTTGCATTTATTTTATTCAACCGTTTTGGACGGAATACATTTTCAGTCAAAAATCTTCGACGGAATCCATTTTCCGTCGAAAAACTTCACAAAATCAATTTCTTTTGCATTTATTTTATTAATCCGTTTTCGATGAAATTCTTTTTCCGTCGAAAAACTTCACAAAATATTCTCATTTGCATTTATTTTAGTCATCCGTTTTCGACGGAATACATTTTTCGTCAAAAAACTTCGACGGAATACATTTTGCGTCAAAAATCTTCGACGGAACCCATTTTACGTCGAAAAACTTCATAAAATCAATTTCTTTTGCATTTATTTTATTCATCCATTTTTTACGGAATTCATTTTTCGTCAAAAATCTTCGACAGAATCCATTTTCCGTCGAAAAACTTCACAAAATCAATTTCTTTTGCATTTATTTTATTCATCCGTTTTCGACGGAATACATTTTCAGTCAAAAATCTTCGACGGAATCCATTTTCCGTCGAAAAACTTCACAAAATCAATTTCTTTTGCATTTATTTTATTAATCCGTTTTCGATGAAATTCTTTTTCCGTCGAAAAACTTCACAAAATATTCTCATTTGCATTTATTTTAGTCATCCGTTTTCGACGGAATACATTTTTCGTCAAAAAACTTCGACGGAATACATTTTGCGTCAAAAATCTTCGACGGAACCCATTTTACGTCGAAAAACTTCATAAAATCAATTTCTTTTGCATTTATTTTATTCATCCATTTTTTACGGAATTCATTTTTCGTCAAAAATCTTCGACAGAATCCATTTTCCGTCGAAAAACTTCACAAAATCAATTTCTTTTGCATTTATTTTATTCATCCGTTTTCGACGGAATTCATTTTCCATCAAAAATCTTCGACGGAATCCATTTTCCATCAAAAATCTTCTACGAAATCCAGTTTCCATCAAAAAACTCCAAAAAAACAATTTCTTTTGCATTTATTTTATTAATCCATTTTCGACGCAATTCTTTTTCCGTCGAAAAACTTCACAAAACTTCTTTTGCATTTATTTTATTCATCCGTTTTCGACGGAATACATTTTCCGTCAAAAATCTTCGACGGAATCCATTTTCCGTCGAAAAACTTCACAAAATCAATTTCTTTTGCATTTATTTTATTCATCCGTTTTCGAATTCATTTTCCATCAAAAATCTTGGACGGAATCCATTTTCCATCAAAAACTTCCATCAAAAAACTCCAAAAAAACAATTTCTTTTGCATTTATTTTATTAATCTGTTTTCGACGCAATTCTTTTTCCGTCGAAAAACTTCACAAAACTTCTTTTGCATTTATTTTATTCATCCGTTTCGACGGAAAATTTTTACGAAATCCAGTTTCCATCAAAAAACTCCAAAAAACAATTTCTTTTGCATTTATTTTATTAATCCGTTTTCGACGCAATTCTTTTTCCGTCGAAAAACTTCACAAAACTTCTTTTGCATTTATTTTATTCATCCGTTTTCGACGGAATACATTTTCCGTCAAAAATCTTCGACGGAATCCATTTTCCGTCGAAAAACTTCACAAAATCAATTTCTTTTGCATTTATTTTATTCATCCGTTTTCGACGGAATTCATTTTCCATCAAAAATCTTCGACGGAATCCATTTTCCATCAAAAATCTTCTACGAAATCCAGTTTCCATCAAAAAACTCCAAAAAAACAATTTCTTTTGCATTTATTTTATTAATCCGTTTTCGACGCAATTCTTTTTCCGTCGAAAAACTTCACAAAACTTCTTTTGCATTTATTTTATTCATCCGTTTTCGACGGAATACCTTTTCCGTCAAAAATCTTCGACGGAATCCATTTTCCGTCGAAAAACTTCACAAAATCAATTTCTTTTGCATTTATTTTGTTCATCCATTTTCGATGGAATTCATTTTTCGTCAAAAATCTTCGACGGAATCCATTTTCCGTCAAAAATCTTTACAAAATCAATTTCTTTTACATTTATTTTATTCATCCGTTTTCGAAGGAATCCATTTTTCGTCGAAAAACTTCATAAAATCAATTTCTTTTGCATTTATTTTATTCATCCGTTTTCGACGGAATACATTTTCCGTCAAAAATCTTCGACGGAATCCATTTTCCGTCGAAAAACTTCACAAAATCAATTTCTTTTGCATTTATTTTATTCATCCATTTTCGATGGAATTCATTTTTCGTCAAAAATCTTCGACGGAATCCATTTTCCGTCAAAAATCTTCACAAAATCAATTTCTTTTACATTTATTTTATTCATCCGTTTTCGAAGGAATCCATTTTTCGTCGAAAAACTTCATAAAATCAATTTCTTTTGCATTTATTTTATTCAACCGTTTTGGACGGAATACATTTTCAGTCAAAATTCTTCGACGAAATCCATTTTCCGTCGAAAAGCTTCACAAAATCAATTTCTTTTGCATTTATTTTATTCATCCATTTTCGATGGAATTCATTTTCCGTCAAAAATCTTCACAAAATCAATTTCTTTTGCATTTATTTTTTTCATCCGTTTTCGACGCAATTTGTTTTCCGTCGAAAAACTTCTCAAAATCAATTTCTTTTGCATTTATTTTATTCATCCGTTTTTGAAGGAATACATTTTTCGTCAAAAATGTTCGACGGAATCCATTTTTCATCGAAAAACTTCATAAAATCAATTTCTTTTGCATTTATTTTATTCATCCATTTTCGACGGAATTCATTATCCGTCAAAAATCTTCGACGGAATCCATTTTCCGTCAAAAATCTTCGACGGAATCCATTTTCCGTCGAAAAACTTCACAAAATCAATTTCTTTTGCATTTATTTTATTAATCCGTTTTCGATGGAATTCATTTTTCGTCAAAAATCTTCGACGGAATCCATTTTCCGTCAAAAATCTTCACAAAATCAATTTCTTTTACTTTTATTTTATTCATCCGTTTTCGAAGGAATCCATTTTTCGTCGAAAAACTTCATAAAATCAATTTCTTTTGCATTTATTTTATTCAACCGTTTTGGACGGAATACATTTTCAGTCAAAATTCTTCGACGAAATCCATTTTCCGTCGAAAAGCTTCACAAAATCAATTTCTTTTGCATTTATTTTATTCATCCATTTTCGATGGAATTCATTTTCCGTCAAAAATCTTCGACGGAATCCATTTTCCGTCGAAAAACTTCACAAAATCAATTTCTTTTGCATTTATTTTATTAATCCGTTTTCGATGGAATTCATTTTTCGTCAAAAATCTTCGACGGAATCCATTTTCCGTCAAAAATCTTCACAAAATCAATTTCTTTTACATTTATTTTATTCATCCGTCTTCGACGGAATCCATTTTCCGTCGAAAAACTTCACAAAATCAATTTCTTTTACATTTATTTTATTCATCCGTTTTCGAAGGAATCCATTTTTCGATGGAATTCATTTTCCGTCAAAAATCTTCACAAAATCAATTTCTTTTGCATTTATTTTATTCATCCGTTTTCGACGCAATTTGTTTTCCGTCGAAAAACTTCACAAAATCAATTTCTTTTGCATTTATTTTATTCATCCGTTTTTGAAGGAATACATTTTTCGTCAAAAATGTTCGACGGAATCCATTTTTCATCGAAAAACTTCATAAAATCAATTCTTTTGCATTTATTTTATTCATCCATTTTCGACGGAATTCATTATCCGTCAAAAATCTTCGACGGAATCCATTTTCCGTCAAAAATCTTCGACGGAATCCATTTTCCGTCGAAAAACTTCACAAAATCAATTTCTTTTGCATTTATTTTATTAATCCGTTTTCGATGAAATTCTTTTTCCGTCGAAAAACTTCACAAAATATTCTCATTTGCATTTATTTTAGTCATCCGTTTTCGACGGAATACATTTTTCGTCAAAAAACTTCATAAAATCAATTTCTTTTACATTTATTTTATTCAACCGTTTTGGACGGAATACATTTTCAGTCACAAATTTTCGACGGAATCCATTTTCCGTCGAAAAACTTCACAAAATCAATTTCTTTTACATTTATTTTATTCATCCGTTTTCGAAGGAATCCATTTTTCGTCGAAAAACATCATAAAATCAATTTCTTTTGCATTTATTTTATTCAACCGTTTTGGACGGAATACATTTTCAGTCAAAAATCTTCGACGGAATCCATTTTCCGTCGAAAAACTTCACAAAATCAATTTCTTTTGCATTTATTTTATTAATCCGTTTTCGATGAAATTCTTTTTCCGTCGAAAAAGTTCACAAAATATTCTCATTTGCATTTATTTTAGTCATCCGTTTTCGACGGAATACATTTTTCGTCAAAAAACTTCGACGGAATACATTTTGCGTCAAAAATCTTCGACGGAACCCATTTTACGTCGAAAAACTTCATAAAATCAATTTCTTTTGCATTTATTTTATTCATCCATTTTTTACGGAATTCATTTTTCGTCAAAAATCTTCGACAGAATCCATTTTCCGTCGAAAAACTTCACAAAATCAATTTCTTTTGCATTTATTTTATTCATCCGTTTTCGACGGAATTCATTTTCCATCAAAAATCTTCGACGGAATCCATTTTCCATCAAAAATCTTCTACGAAATCCAGTTTCCATCAAAAAACTCCAAAAAAACAATTTCTTTTGCATTTATTTTATTAATCCGTTTTCGACGCAATTCTTTTTCCGTCGAAAAACTTCACAAAACTTCTTTTGCATTTATTTTATTCATCCGTTTTCGACGGAATACATTTTCCGTCAAAAATCTTCGACGGAATCCATTTTCCGTCGAAAAACTTCACAAAATCAATTTCTTTTGCATTTATTTTGTTCATCCATTTTCGATGGAATTCATTTTTCGTCAAAAATCTTCGACGGAATCCATTTTCCGTCAAAAATCTTTACAAAATCAATTTCTTTTACATTTATTTTATTCATCCGTTTTCGAAGGAATCCATTTTTCGTCGAAAAACTTCATAAAATCAATTTCTTTTGCATTTATTTTATTCATCCGTTTTCGACGGAATACATTTTCCGTCAAAAATCTTCGACGGAATCCATTTTCCGTCGAAAAACTTCACAAAATCAATTTCTTTTGCATTTATTTTATTCATCCATTTTCGATGGAATTCATTTTTCGTCAAAAATCTTCGACGGAATCCATTTTCCGTCAAAAATCTTCACAAAATCAATTTCTTTTACATTTATTTTATTCATCCGTTTTCGAAGGAATCCATTTTTCGTCGAAAAACTTCATAAAATCAATTTCTTTTGCATTTATTTTATTCAACCGTTTTGGACGGAATACATTTTCAGTCAAAATTCTTCGACGAAATCCATTTTCCGTCGAAAAGCTTCACAAAATCAATTTCTTTTGCATTTATTTTATTCATCCATTTTCGATGGAATTCATTTTCCGTCAAAAATCTTCACAAAATCAATTTCTTTTGCATTTATTTTATTCATCCGTTTTTGAAGGAATACATTTTTCGTCAAAAATGTTCGACGGAATCCATTTTTCATCGAAAAACTTCATAAAATCAATTTCTTTTGCATTTATTTTATTCAACCGTTTTGGATGGAATACATTTTCAGTCAAAAATCTTCGACGGAATCCATTTTCCGTCGAAAAACTTCACAAAATCAATTTCTTTTGCATTTATTTTATTAATCCGTTTTCGATGAAATTCTTTTTCCGTCGAAAAAGTTCACAAAATATTCTCATTTGCATTTATTTTAGTCATCCGTTTTCGACGGAATACATTTTTCGTCAAAAAACTTCGACGGAATACATTTTGCGTCAAAAATCTTCGACGGAACCCATTTTTCGTCGAAAAACTTCATAAAATCAATTTCTTTTGCATTTATTTTATTCATCCATTTTTTACGGAATTCATTTTTCGTCAAAAATCTTCGACAGAATCCATTTTCCGTCGAAAAACTTCATAAAATCAATTTCTTTTGCATTTATTTTGTTCATCCATTTTCGATGGAATGCATTTTTCGTCAAAAATCTTCGACGGAATCCATTTTCCGTCAAAAATCTTCACAAAATCAATTTCTTTTACATTTATTTTATTCATCCGTTTTCGAAGGAATCCATTTTTCGTCGAAAAACTTCATAAAATCAATTTCTTTTGCATTTATTTTATTCATCCGTTTTCGACGGAATACATTTTCCGTCAAAAATCTTCGACGGAATCCATTTTCCGTCGAAAAACTTCACAAAATCAATTTCTTTTGCATTTATTTTATTAATCCGTTTTCGATGAAATTCTTTTTCCGTCGAAAAAGTTCACAAAATATTCTCATTTGCATTTATTTTAGTCATCCGTTTTCGACGGAATACATTTTTCGTCAAAAAACTTCGACGGAATACATTTTGCGTCAAAAATCTTCGACGGAACCCATTTTTCGTCGAAAAACTTCATAAAATCAATTTCTTTTGCATTTATTTTATTCATCCATTTTTTACGGAATTCATTTTTCGTCAAAAATCTTCGACAGAATCCATTTTCCGTCGAAAAACTTCATAAAATCAATTTCTTTTGCATTTATTTTGTTCATCCATTTTCGATGGAATGCATTTTTCGTCAAAAATCTTCGACGGAATCCATTTTCCGTCAAAAATCTTCACAAAATCAATTTCTTTTACATTTATTTTATTCATCCGTTTTCGAAGGAATCCATTTTTCGTCGAAAAACTTCATAAAATCAATTTCTTTTGCATTTATTTTATTCATCCGTTTTCGACGGAATACATTTTCCGTCAAAAATCTTCGACGGAATCCATTTTCCGTCGAAAAACTTCACAAAATCAATTTCTTTTGCATTTATTTTATTCATCCATTTTCGATGGAATTCATTTTTCGTCAAAAATCTTCGACGGAATCCATTTTCCGTCAAAAATCTTCACAAAATCAATTTCTTTTACATTTATTTTATTCATCCGTTTTCGAAGGAATCCATTTTTCGTCGAAAAACTTCATAAAATCAATTTCTTTTGCATTTATTTTATTCAACCGTTTTGGACGGAATACATTTTCACTCAAAATTCTTCGACGAAATCCATTTTCCGTCGAAAAGCTTCACAAAATCAATTTCTTTTGCATTTATTTTATTCATCCATTTTCGATGGAATTCATTTTCCGTCAAAAATCTTCACAAAATCAATTTCTTTTGCATTTATTTTATTCATCCGTTTTTGAAGGAATACATTTTTCGTCAAAAATGTTCGACGGAATCCATTTTTCATCGAAAAACTTCATAAAATCAATTCTTTTGCATTTATTTTATTCATCCATTTTCGACGGAATTCATTATCCGTCAAAAATCTTCGACGGAATCCATTTTCCGTCGAAAAACTTCACAAAATCAATTTCTTTTGCATTTATTTTATTAATCCGTTTTCGATGAAATTCTTTTTCCGTCGAAAAACTTCACACAATATTCTCATTTGCATTTATTTTAGTCATCCGTTTTCGACGGAATACATTTTTCGTCAAAAAACTTCGACGGAATCCATTTTCCGTCGAAAAACTTCACAAAATCAATTTCTTTTGCATTTATTTTATTCTTCCGTTTTTGACGGAATACATTTTGCGTCAAAAATCTTCGACGGAACCCATTTTTCGTCGAAAAACATCATAAAATCAATTTCTTTTGCATTTATTTTAATCATCCATT
>JAVKPL010001682.1:0-17099 GCA_032173675.1 Gastrolobium villosum
GCAGATATTGTCCCCCCTCCCTTTTGTTTTTCAATTACTGTAAAAGACCCCTCCCTCTGGCACTCCAGATTGGGGCATCTTTCTGTTTCTGTTTTAAATTCAATGAAATCGTTGCTGGGTTTTTCTGATGATTTACATGCTGACCATCATTGTTCTGTGTGTCCTCTTGCCAAACAAAAACGCCTCCCATTTATTTTAAACCCCAAATTATCTGCATCTCCTTTTGATTTGGTTCATTGTGATATATGGGTCCCTTTCATACCATTTCTGTAGAGGGATCTCGATATTTTTTGACAATTGTTGATGATGCTACACGATTTACATGGACTTATTTTCTAAACAAAAAATCTGATTTCTCTTCTGTTTTTACTTCATTTTATAATCTTGTTCACACACAATATTCTTTGCCTATCAAGTCCATCCGCTGTGATAATGCACCTGAGTTCCACCTCCCCTCTTTTTTCTCCTCTAAAGGTATTCAAATTTTCCATTCTTGTGTCGATCGCCCTCAGCAGAATTCGGTTGTAGAACGCAAGCACCAGCACATCCTTAATGTGGCACGTTCCCTTCAATTTCAATCCCATTTACCCCTACCATATTGGCCAGACTGCATTCTCACTGCTGTTTACCTCATTAACCGAACACCCTCACCCCTTCTTTCATCTAAAACCCCTTTTGAACTCCTTTGCCATAAGCCTCCCAACTATTCCCACCTTCGAACTTTCGGCTGCCTTTGTTACAGCTCTACCCTCTCCAAAAATCGTCATAAATTCTCCCCTCGGGCCACACCTGCTGTTTTTATAGGATATCCCCCTGGTTTCAAAGGTTACAAACTTCTTGATTTGGAGTCTAACCGTACATTCATTTCCCGAGATGTTGTGTTTTTTGAACACATCTTTCCTTTTTCCATGAAGCCTTCCTCTTCTTCTCCACACACTGAATTTACTGTCTTACCTACTTCCCATACTTTGCCTGTTGCTCCTATTTCTCAGCCTCCTACCCCTGACCCTTGCTTTTCTTCTCACACTTCACGACCTCGTCAACCACCCTCCTATCTTGCTGATTATGTTTGTTCTTCTTCCACCATTCATCCTCTCTCTAATTACATTTCATATCATCGCCTTTCCCCTACCTATGCAGCTTTTATTAATTCTGTTTCTTCCCTTTATGAACCCACTTCCTTTTCTGCTGCATCACAACTACCGGAATGGCAAGCTGCAATGAAAGCTGAACTTTCAGCTCTTGAGCTTAATAACACATGGACAGTGGTCTCTCTTCCTCCTGGCAAACAGACTGTAGGCTGCAAATGGGTCTACAAAGTCAAATATAAATCAGATGGTTCTCTTGAGAGGTACAAGGCCCGCTTGGTGGCCAAAGGTTTTACTCAGCAGGAAGGAATTGATTTTTCAGAAACTTTCTCTCCTGTTGCGAAGCTTACTACTGTACGGCTCCTTCTTGCCCTTGCTGCCATTAATAACTGGTCACTTATCCAGCTTGACGTCAATAATGCTTTCCTTCATGGGGACTTGTTGGAAGAAGTCTATATGCATTTGCCCCCTGGCTATTCTTCTTCTCAATCTTCTCTCCCACCTAATGCTGTTTGTCACCTCCATAAGTCCTTGTATGGCCTTCGACAAGCATCACGACAATGGTTTGCAAAGTTTTCCAATGCACTGGTTTCACTTGGTTTTAATCAGTCACAATCTGATCATTCTTTATTTGTGCGCTCTACTGGTTCATACTTCATTGCTGTATTAGTATATGTGGATGATATAATTGTTGCATCTAACAATTCTCTTCAAGTACAGCTTCTTATTGCTGATCTTCACAGCAAATTTAAGCTCAAGAACCTTGGTCCCCTGCGTTATTTCCTTGGTCTTGAGGTTGCTCGTTCTGCCAAAGGTATATCTGTTTGTCAGCATCATTATGCATTGGATATTCTTAAAGATTCTGGACTTTCTGGTTGCAAACCCCGCAGCACCCCTTTTGAAGTTGGCCTTAAGCTCTCTGCGTCTGAAGGAGATCTTCTCCCTGATCCTTCCGTGTACCGTCGCTTAATTGGTCGTTTAATCTACTTGACAATCACTAGACCAGACATCTGCTACACTGTTAACTTTCTTAGCCAATTCATGGCTGCTCCACGGCTTCCTCATCTTCAGGCAGCCCACAAATTACTTGGATATATCAAGCACACCATTGGTCAAGGCATTTTTTACTCTTCTTCTTCTGCCATTCAACTTAATGCTTTCTGTGACTCCGATTGGGCTTCTTGTATTGATAGTCGTCGTTCCATTTCTGGTTTTTGTGTTTTCATTGGGGATTCAATCATATCTTGGAAATCCAAGAAACAGAACACTGTTTCCAGATCCTCCACGGAAGCCGAGTATAGGTCTATGGCTCTTGTCACATGCGAGTTACTCTGGTTGTTTTCTCTTTTAAAGGATCTCAAAGTTTTGCATTCTGGTCCAGCTCATCTATTCTGTGACAATCAATCTGCTCTTCATCTTGCTGCTAATCCTGTTTTTCATGAGCGCACAAAACACATCGAGATTGATTGTCATCTTGTTCGCGAGCATATAATCAAAGGGCATATGAAAACATTTCCTGTGCCTTCATCAAAACAGCTTGCAGATATTCTCACCAAGCCTTTACTCCCTTCCAAGTTTTCAACTCTGATATCCAAGATGGGCATTCTGAATCTCTACTCTCCATCTTGAGGGGGCCTATTAGCATTTTACATTCTTAGTTTTTATTATTTCTTTTTCTGTTATATTTTCTTCTAGAAGCTGAGCTGTCATTTTTATGCTCCTGATTCTGTTAGCTATTTCTTAGGCTATTCTGTTAGTCCCTTTTGGTAAGGCCATTCTGTTAGGCTATTCTGTTAGGCTGTTTTTATATATTCCCTTGTATTTTCTGTTTTCAGTAAGCAATGAAATGAAGTTTTTCTTCTCTGAGTTATCCTCCTAATAGATTGCTCTTTTAATGCTTCAAAACTTTCATTTTTAGCCCCTTTGTATTTCATGTCTACTATAACTTAATGCAGATTATATATTATTTTTCATTATAAGAGCATATCAGGTCATCTGTACGTGATGTATATTGTAGCCTAATTTTTTTATTCTACCACACTTATGTTTGCAATCGATGAAAGTTGCGGTATAAACAAATATAACATTACCATTTTCCATGTATGAAATATGATTCGGCTGCAATATTTGGAGATGCAGGTTATTATATATTCACATTATGCTTTCAGCTGCTTGGGAAATTGTCCTTCTTGGATCACCTATCTTAGGTATTTTTCTATCTTTTATTCCACATTCTCTTAAGTCTTAGGATCATGAGGTTAATGAGTTCTATCATATTGATAAAATGGTATTTTCAAGTATATGTTTGATGCTTTATCTTTTAATTAGGTACTCTGCATTTATTGTGCTTATCCTTTGGGAATGGGTACCGGTGAAAGTGAGTTCATATTTCTATATCTCCCTCCAATCTCTGAATTTTGTTTCTGAATGAATTTGAAATCGATATTGTTAAAGAAGTATAAAAACCATTAAAGTAGTCTCACCCAATAGCTTAAACTTTTGGGTTGAATTGGTTCCTTACATGGTATCAGAGCCTCAGAGTCACGGGTTTGATCCTCACCGCCCCTTATTGAATTAATAATTAATTAAGTCTCATAGAGTTTCTTAGCACAGGTAGATAGGTCTGTGCATTGTCCACCCTTCAAGTCCAGGGAGCTTTCGTATTAGGGGGCATGTTAGAGAAATATAAAAACCATTAAGGTAACCTCACCCAAGAGCTTAAGCTTCTGAGTTGAATTGGTTTTTTACAGATATTACTGTTATGATTGACTATTCAAACATTATATGCTATATATCATTGAACTCCCTAGAGCGACTGCTCTGATACCATAAATGTAACATCCCCGTCTCGAGCCGGTTCAATTAACATACATATGGTACTAAAACATGCATCAACGGAAGCCTTAATTCACAAACTTACATTAGCTTATGAAAATACAAGCTAACTTTTTCCTTTTCTTCATTTCGTTTCATATGATAAATAGCCTTACGTTCCACCTTTCTTATCAATCATAATTTATTTTCTAAACTTTCATATTTCATTCATGACCATTTGCAGTGGCCATTGACCATCTAAATATGACAACAAGTGTCAATCCAAATGGAATCTAAAATCGGACAGTGTAACAGCTGTAAACCGAACAAATGGGGATTAAATTCTCACTCTCATAATCCATACCTGATAAACATATAATCTCAGAAATCATATAATCATATATGGTCCAACAACGGACCTAAAACCCCTCCATAGGTACATGCATAAATGACTCCGTGCCACTATGTCTAACAGTATACATATCTCAGCACATGCACATATCTGAATACTACATTATCATATAATATGCCTGAATACTCAAAAGTACATGTAGCAAAACTGAAAACATGTACAAAACATATATAGACCATATACAGTATAATGGATCAGACATCATGATCCCAAAATGAATAGAACATGACTATACAATAAATACATGTCCTCCAAAATAATAGCATTATAATGCTACACACGGATCATATCTCTACAAAGTGATGATGAATCATCCAAAATACACATATCCATTACGACACTTCTAGCCACGGGTCATATCCTTGCCCTGTGAGGACTCACCGACTATCTGCACACCTGAAATCATATCCCCAAACGGGGTGAGAGACGAATCTCCAGTAAGCTCCAGGTTTATTGAGAATTCTCCATATCCTTGGTCCACTTCCTGCATGACAGTCAGATACATAATATACAAAACATCATATACATCATATATCGTACTGCACTGAACATATCTTATATAACATCTCTGAAGTATGCAGTCATTCCCCAAGGACCTCTCTCCAAATGGAAATCAACGCACTTATTCCCAAGGGTCTCTCCCCTACATGGAATATCTTATATCTCATTGGTGTACACCGCTATTCCCAAGGGTCTCTCCCCTACATGGAATATCTCATATCTTATTGGTGTACACCGTTATTCCCAATGGTCTCTCCCCTACTTGGAGTTGATGCACATCGATTCAATGGCCAAGAATCATCATACATATCACATAAAACATGTCATATCACATCATCATATAGCTCTATATGAATGCATCTATATCATATATCTCATACATATCATACAACCCAACCACAATCCGTACACTATGGCGGAACACAAAGTAGGAGCGAACCCCGTAAACATAGAGCTTACCTCTTGAAGCTGTATAAATGGCCTACCCGACAAACGAGTTACCAAGCCTCCTCTGATGTAGGATCCTCAACAAGGCTCTTAGGCGAACCTAGAATAGGGAATCCACACAAATATCAATAAAATAGTTCAAAGCCAAGTAGTTAACCTGACACACCATTTATTGATTTCATCTTTTACTTATCAAATCTTTTCTTTACTATTCATACATACAGTACTGTTCATCTCTACGGTACTATTCACGTATACATCACTATTCACATATACGGTACTATCCATTTCTACGGTACTATTCACGTATACGTCACTATTCACATATACAATACTATTCAAAAATACGACATCTTAAATTTTTTCTTTCTTTCACCGACCAAATTCAATTCTCTATCATTTCTTTCAAAGGAGCATATACAAATTCAATATGTAGCATAAGTTACTATTTACTATTCATCCAAAACTATAATTCCAGATCTACAACAAAAACTCAATCAAAACGAAGTTTTCTTACCGTGGATCTGTTCCTCAAGTTACACACTTCAACTTTGGCTTTGGAACGGATGAATCTCGTTAACTCTAGCTCAAGTTATGCTCCTTGGAAGATTTGACTTCAAAGTCTCTTTCTCATCTCTCCCTCTCTGTCGTCCATGGAAGTTGAAGAACAAGTTAGGAATAGTGACTCACTTGAGTCACTTAAGTGAGTTCACTATACCAGCGGGTATAAACTTATGTATCAACACACCTCCATTCGTTACTAAACTTTAACCAATGAACTATAATATTTTTCCAGTCATATTTTTAACTTTATTTTCACTTTTTGGGTAACTTTGTATACCCGCATTTTTTATCTCTTAACTTTTATTTTAATTCCCTTTTCACTAAAGGTGACTTTATTTCTTTTTCTTCTACTTTCCTTATAATCATTCTTCAATATTATAACTAAAATCATTGATTCATAATTAAATCCACAATTATTATAATTATCCGGTCAAAATGGTTAATAAGTTTGGCTCGTTTGAAGTGGGCCAGTTCACTCTTATTATGAAAATATTGCATTTCGAGCTGCTTGTTAATGTTATGGACTTTGGATAGTAATTAATGCTTATTGTTCATAGATTCACGTTGTTCTTTGGTAGTCTGACATAGGCTTATGCCTCTGTCAAATGGGCAATTTTATTCTCTTTAAAGGATAAAGAGGTACTGAATGATTTTAACCGTAGAAGTAGTTAGGCTAAAAAATTTTCAGGCCTAGAAGATGCAGCCATAACTCAATAAATGATCTAGTAGAACAGAACAAATGTAACGGAAATCAACATTTGAAAACAAGGTAATGCAAACAACAAAGAGCACCCACATGGAAAGCAGAAGAAACCCGCCCCCACTTTCAATTTAAACTCGGGGGGAATTTAGTTCCTAACTAATCTGTAGAAAATCTCGTTGACAACAGCAGAACCAATTAATGGGCCGACCCAGTATACCCAATGATTATCCCATGTCCAGCTAACAACAGCGGGTCCAAAAGACACTGCTGGTTTCATGGATGCTCCGTCAAAGGCACTGCCTGCCAAAATGTTAGCACCCACAGTGAAACCAATTGCAATTGGAGCAATTATCCCAAGGTTACCCTTCTTTGGGTCTACTGCAGTGGCATACACAGTGTAAACCAAACCAAAAGTCATCACAATCTCAAAGATAAGTGCATTTGCTACTCTCACCCCAGAAGACAAGGAGAATGCAGATGTTTCCTGCAAAAGGGGGAAAAAAGAAAGGTAAGAATAATAATTAACATGTCTTGATTCAGTTTAGAATGAATGCATATATGTGTCTTACCAGCCCACCAGTGGCAAATTTAAGGAGCAAGCAAACAACCACAGAACCGAGCAACTGAGCAATCCAATACAAAATGCCTCTAAGAAGTGTAATATGGCCACCAATAAAGGCACCAAAGAAGTATAAAAACCATTAATATAGCTTCACCTAACAGCTTAATCCTCATTTCCCCCACTTTCTCTTTCTTTTTTTGTAGAATTTCTTAGTACATGTAGGTGGGTCTATGTAGTATCTATCCTTCATGCTCAGTAGGCTCTCGTGTAAAGGGACGTGTTAGAGAAATATATTGTAAAGAACCAATTCAACCCAAAAACTTAAGCTAATGGGTGAGGCTACATTAATGATTTTATATATCTCAACATGCCCCCTCACACGAGAGCCCACTGGGCTTGAAGAGTGGACAATGCACAGGCCCACCTACTTGTGCGAATAAAGAAATTCCACTTAAAAGAAGGTGGGAGGCGGCGAGGATCGAACCCGGGACACGAGGTTCTGATACCATGTAAAGAACCAATTCAACCTGTACCGTTGGAATCTATAAGCCCACTATGTTCCCTTAAAGGGGGTATGATCACTGTATGGGCGATACCTTTGGCTTTGGTAATGACCAGGCCAAGAGATACTATCCCAAGTATAAGCAGATAATCAATACAAGTATAAAGCTATAAGAGAATTCAAGTAATAGACTAAATAACGATACATAACATGCCTTCTGTTATGCCCCATGGGGGCTATTTATAGGGATCATGGTGTGGGTTAGTAAGGGAGGGAGGTCAACTCTCCTTGGGATACACTCCTATGATAGCAGTGTTGGGCGGTTTTGGCGCTGACGTTGTGGCAGCGCTGCACCTCCTGCGACTGGCGACGCCAGTATTGGGCAAAGGGAGAGTTTCCCTTTGTGATACCTGTGGCGACTACCTTTGGTGGTTAACGTCCCAAGGTAGGACATTTTGGTGTATCTCTCGGGTGTGTTGCAGCCTTGGTGGATGCGAGGGTCCACGTCAGCCCTTAGGGCTAACGTGGAACTAGACTGGGAGTTGGGCCGCTGGGGCGGTTGGCCTGTTGGGGCAGTTGGGCCATCCAGAACACAACCCAAAAGTTTAAGCTAATGGCTGAGGCTACATTAATGGTTTTATATATCTCAACATATATAAACGGCCTTCACTTACTAGCTTAAATTTTTTGGTTGAATTCGTTCGTTACTGGCACCAAATGTGACAGCAGAGCAAATACACCAGACAATGATGCTGCAACTAGCCCAGCTCGTGTTGCTGAACCAAGCTGTTGTTTATCTTATGCAGTACCTTACAATACACAAGTTGTGGAATTTCAGGCCTTGTTCCGAGTGGAGCGTTGCTTCCTTTGATGCAATGGGGAGGAAGAACTCACTTTGTGCTTGCAATTGTTCGGAGACTTGATGAGGTTCTATGCATCACTTTTTGAGTTTTGTGTCAGGGCATAATTTAAATAATATAGCTTGTGTCCTACTCATTTCTTGGATAGAGTTCCATGTCACGGATGCTATATTATTTAAATTTAACTACACGAGCTTGTGTTTTGGCATGAATTTAAATATAGTTCTTGGACCATGTGAAGCTCTTCTGGCTACTTTCATAAGCTCTTGTTTATGTGATTGACAATCAGACACAGATGCTACCTCAGGCCTTGTGCCGTGTGCTTTCTGTAGGTCCAGGAGTTAATTTCAATTTTATCACTCTCCCAGCATGGAGTATAAGTGAGGTAGTTTGTTTTTTGATTGGATGCAGTTGGTTTATTTTACTAGCATGACCTTACTGTTTAAACAATTACAAGTTACCATTTTTTATATGTATTGTTACATGTGTATAAAAAATTTAAGTATATATATTGGGGCATTCCGAGAATCGAACTCGGGACCTCTCGCACCCAAAGCGAGAATCATACCACTAGACCAAATGCCCAGTTACATACTCATGTCTGTATCAAGGAAAAAAGGAACGTCAATGATAATCTCTTTGAAGTTTTTAGTAGAGCAATAATGGGAAAATGACTTCACAAGACATGAAAAACTCACTGCTTGTAACATATTGTTAGCATTTTGGATTTGATTGCTCTGTTAATGCTCCAAAACTTTATTTTTTAGCCCCTTTGTATGTCATGTCTACTATAACTTAATGCAGATTATATATTATTTTTCATTTTAAGTGCATATCAGGTGATCTGTGCATGGTGTATATTGTAGCCTAATTTTTTTATCCTCCCACACTTATGGTATGTTATGTTTGCAATCGATGAAAGTTGCGGTATAAACAAATATAACATTACCATTTTGCATGTATGAAATATGATTTGGCTGCAATCTTTGGAGATGCAGGTTATTAGATATTCACATTATGCTTTCAGTTTCTTGGGAAATTGTCTTTCTTGGATCACCTATCTTAGGTATTTTTCTATCTTTTATTCCACATTCTCTGAAGTCTTAGGAATATGAGGTTAATAAGTTCTTTTATATTGATGAAATGGTCTTTTCAAGTATATGCTTGATGTTTTATCTTTTAGTTAGGTACAGTGGAAACAGTGACCAATTTGCCACTTAAAAAAAAAAATTGCCAAGATATCACGCGAATAATAAAATTTTCCAGCGTGCCACACGTACAAGTTCGCTATAGCAAGTAGCGAACTTTGTTTGCTGATATGGCATGTTTTTGGACCTAATTTGCTATTGATAATAGCGAACTATGTGCAATGTCGGTCTCAGAACACCTAGTTCGCTATGCACCCTAGCGAACTATGTGTGTTGGTAACAATACCGTGATACAAATTCACGTGGCTATGTGTTGCTATTTTCATTACAATTTCTCTCTCTTAGTTTTCCCAAGCTTTTTTTCCTTCAACTTTTATGACTTCCAACTTTTTGTTTTTGACTCTCACCTAGTTCGCTAGTCAGTCTAGCAAACTTACACCAGATTGACACGTGTTCTAACAATATTTAGAGCAGATTGATATTTCACATAGTTCGCTATTATTAGCAGCGAACTAGGTCTAGAAACATGTCACATCAGCAAACAAAGTTCGCTACTTGTTATAGCAAATTTGTACGCGTGGCACTTTGGAAAATTTTACGGTATTTTAGCAAATTTTTTTTTTAAAAAATGACAAATTGGTCACTGTTCCAGTGCACTGCGTTTTTTGTGCTGTATTATTTGGGAATGGGTCCTGGTGAAAGTGAGTTCACAGATCTATATGTCGTCATATCTCTGAATTTTGTTTCTGAATGAATTTGAAATTGACATTACTGTTATGATTGACTATTCACCCGTTCTTTTCTTAACCAAATGTCATCACTGTTGTTATAAACTAGTGCAACTGATCGGTCAATATAATGTAGTGTGGGTTATCTACCTGGCGCTTCCAATTATAACGAAGAAGAATCTCTATGCAGATTCCTTTTCGGGCTATGCTCATCAAAAAAGTACTTTTTATCCTTATTTTAAAAGTAATTTTTACAAAAGGTACACCTATTTAGATTTTAAAAAAATATATTTGAATTTTGAAAAAAAAAATTAACTTTTGATTTTTGTTTTTTTCAGAAGCTAAATTTTGTAGCTTCCAATAAAAGGAGATTTTAGATTTTCTTTTGTAGCTTCTGTTTAAAAAAAAAAAAAAAACAGATAATGGACTTTATAGTTATTATGATTTTCTTAAGGTAAGTTTTTATAAGTAGCCTATACCCATGAACTCAATGGACCTGGTAGTTGGGATCAGTTATTGATGGAACTCAGAAAATTATAACAATATATTTACTAAATCAAGGAATTACAAACACTAATTCAAGATTAAATGCAGAAATTAAACACCAAAAGACCTCACTCACTCTAAAGCCAAATACCTAGGCCAAAGAGATCCCAAGAGATCCTTTCCAAGACTCCACTCCAATATTCTGAATACATGAATAATAGAAATATCACCCTAAATTCCTATATATACTAATTCTAAAATACTAATGGGCTTGGACTATTTATTATAGGCCCATCAATACTCCCCCTTCAAAATTCACCTTGTCCTCAAGGTGAAGAGAGGGCAGGCAAAGTGAGAGAAACGTCCACCTGGATCCCATTGCTTAAAGGATGTTACTCTATTTTCCATTGCCTTTATGTCAAATAAACCAAGTCCAATTGTATTCTTAAGAAAAAACCTTTCAGCCCACAAAACAAAAGCCTTTCTTCCTTTCTTTTGGGCTTGGCCCATTAGGTCAAAAAAATTATCCCATCCTTGTAATACCACTTTTGCCCCTTCTACCTCTTTCACTCTCTGCGTTGCCTTTTCTTCTTCTTCCTTTTCTTCTTCTTCCTTTCTTTCTTTTTTTTCTGTTTCTTCTTCTCCTCCTCCTTCTTCTTCCTTTCTTTCTTTTTTTTCTGTTTCTTCTTCTATTTCTGCTTCTGCGTTGATAGCAGCCATGGAAACAACCTGAATGCCACTGTTTTTTTCTTCTTTTTTTTTCTGCCATGACCCCTGAAGAGCTTTGCCGGAACTGTGAGCTCCTTTGGTCGCCGCCGCCGCCCGTTCTACTGGTGCTCCTTCCACTCGCGTGCGTCCCCATTTCGTCTCCATCAGTCTCGCCTTTGCTTCCATATCTCACGCATTGGGCTAACACCATCATCTCTTCCAAATCATCCATGAGATGCAAGCGCTCCTTAGGTTTTATGGCTTCTGGTCCTGAATCACACCCATGGATAGAAAAAATCGTGAAAATCTGTTTTGATTCCTTTGACAAATCGCGAGGATCCTCTTTCTCTCCCTTTTTTTCTTCTTTTTCTGCTTCCTTTTCTTGTTCTGCCCTTGCTCCTATTTCAGCTTCTTCATCTGTTTTTCGATCCTCTTCTTCTTGTCTTTCTACCTCTGTTTGCTTCTGCAATTGGTTCTTTTGTTGTTCTTCTTCAGTCTCTGTTCGTTCTTCTTCATCCGCCTCCTCTGTGATCTTCTTTTCTTCTTCATTTTCTTTTTTCTTTTTCTCTTTTCTGTCGTCGTTATTAACCTGGTCCGCTGCGATTTCAGCCTCTTTGTCAGTTTCTTTTCGTTCTTTTTTTCCTCCTGTTTTTTCAGATCTGTCCTCTCTGTCTTCTTCATTTGCTTCTTCTTCTTTCAAGGCTTCTGACGTGTGCGATTCTGTATCATCTACCAGTAAAATTTCTGGTAAATATTTCTCTATGAACGCCTTCTCAAACTTCTTCAAATTTGCAGTAAGATTCAACCACTTCCAACCTTGATACCAATTGAACGCACTCCCTCTTAGCCCTCTCACCGTTTCCCTGTATTTTTGATCTTCATTGATTCCTTCGATCTGGAAATACTGTTCCAAATTGATCAACCATCCCCAAGCATCATCTCCTTCTTCTCCAAAGAATTTTGGAACAGCAGTAAAGCTGAATTTCATCATTTTTTTTTTTAGATCTGTTCTTCGATTCCTTTTTTTTGTTTTTTTTTTTGTTTTTTTTTTTTTTCAGATCTGAATCAGATCTTCGATTTTTTATTTATTTTTTTTTGAATCACAAACACTCCCAGAATTGTAGTGCTTTGATACCAATTGATGGAACTCAGAAAATTATAACAATATATTTACTAAATCAAGGAATTACAAACACTAATTCAAGATTAAATGCAGAAATTAAACACCAAAAGACCTCACTCACTCTAAAGCCAAATACCTAGGCCAAAGAGATCCCAAGAGATCCTTTCCAAGACTCCACTCCAATATTCTGAATACATGAATAATAGAAATATCACCCTAAATTCCTATATATACTAATTCTAAAATACTAATGGGCTTGGACTATTTATTATAGGCCCATCAGTTATTTATGGGTTTTATTGGTTCTATAGATTGGGTCTTTGAATATTAGACTTTCTACAAGAAAAAATAAATAAATTAGAAATGAGGGGGGAAAAAAAGCTTACAAATAGTTGTCTCAATATTCTGTGTTGGGAATTTCGTATAGCACATGGAAACTGGTTTTCAGTGAACATAAAATACCTTTTTGTTCCTTTTCAACTCATTTTTGTCTGTTTGTAACATATTGTTACAAATGTTGTCTTTTAATTTATCCTCCATTTCTCTCGATCAGGTTGTATTTCTAGTTTATCTATTCCTCTGGTCCAAACTTTACCTGCATTTGTTGAAGCAGCGGCATATAAAACTTTATAAGCACCATGACTAGAAAAGTGCATGAGGAGTAGTAATGTTAGTTATTGATATTTTATTGAACTTCTGAACTTGTATTTTTGGTTCCGTACACTAAGATAGTGTTTTGTTAAAGAATTAAGATAATAACTTTCTATTTGTGGGCCCTGGGGACATTGAAAATTATTTGCATCTCAATTTTTTCCTTTGACAAGATAATTAGAGGTGGCAAAGTGGGCACTCCGCTCTGCCATCAATCTGTCAAAAAATGATTAAGCCCATCATGTTCCATTTTTGAAATTGGGTTGAAAAACTTGGCCCGCCCAGCTCTATTTGGCGGATTGGCCCGCCAGCCTTAGGCTATTTTATACTGACCCGCCTATGTCCAACATCAACCTACCAAAAAATGAGCCTGTCCCGCCTCATTTAGCGGGCAGGGTGGGTTAGCCCGTCGAGTCGAGTCCGTTTTGCCGGCTATGGATAATAGTGCCAAATGGTGGAATTTTTGCTTGAAAGTTGCAATTATGATTCCGATTTTAAGAGCTGGAAGAAAGGTGGTGATTTAATTTGTAATATATGCCTGCAGTATTCGGTACAGAATTCTACCCTATGTTTTGATATATACAATAACTTGTATTGGTTAATAATGTTTTCTCGTTTAAAGTGGGCCAGTTCACTTATTCTGAAACATTGCATTTCGAGTTCATTGTTAATGTCATGGACTTTAGGATAGTAATTAATGCTTATTGTTAATAGATTCACGTTGTTTCTTTGGTAGTCTAACATAGGCTTATGCCTCTGTCAAATGCAGCAATTTTCTTCTCTTTTAAGGGATTAGGAGGTATTGAGTGATTTTAAGCGGAGATGAAGTTTGGCTAAAACTTTCAGGCTTAGAAGATGCAGCCATTACTCAATAAATGATCTTGTGAACAGAACAAATATAACGGAAATTAATATTTGAAAACAAGGAAATGCAAACAACAAAGATCATCCACATGGGAAGCAGAAGAAACCAGCCCCCATTTTCATCATAAACTCTGGGGGAATTTAGGTCCTAATGATCCATAAAGGGGAGTGTTGAGATATATAGTCCCACATTGGTTGGATGAACAACTAATGTGGAGTTTACAAGGCCGTAGGCACTCCCATCCTTTGAGAAAAGTTGTGTTTCTACCATTTTTACGTTTTTATATGTAGTTTTTACCAGTTTTTAATGAGGAAAGTTTTTACTTGCTTTTTAACAAGTATCACCTTAGTAAACACGTAAGCTTTTACATTTTTACACTAGTTTTTGACAACAATGGCTACGACCGGTAGCAAACTTGATAGTCAATGATTTCTTGACACGTGGCATACTTTCGCAGAAAAAGTTGACTAAATGAAGTTCGCCACCAGGGATATCGAACTTGGAGTGCTATGTGGCACAATCTCATTGCCTGATTAGAATTAATTTACCAATGACAATTACAAAAAGAAAATGAAGGAAAATGACTATTTAATGAATGTACTATTCGCCAATCACAATTAGTGTACCAATGAGATTAATTTATTATTGTACTAATCACAATTAATGTATCAATCACCAATCACTTCAGAAAGCCATAACTTTTGATTCGGATATTCAAATCAGATGGTTTTTTTTATTTTATTTTATATAATTTTTCGAGATCTATGCAATGACACCTTATTTGACATATTTTATCTCTCATAAACATCGTTCGAATTTGTAACAATGGTATCACAAATAATTAATGTACCAATCAAAATTAATTGTGATTTGTGATTGGTACGTTAATTCTAATAGGGTAACGAGATTGTGCCACATAGCGCACCAAATTTGCGCACCAACTTTTCCTACGAAAGTGTGTCGTGTATCACAAAATCATTAGTTACCAAGTTCGATACCAGTCATAACGAACTTGGACACGTGACAGTCAGCTTTTCTCGTGAAAGTGTGTCACGTGTCACGAAATCATTGATTACTAAATTCGCTATCAGTCTTAGGGATCTTCAGCGTGTGACAGTTTGGTAAATTTTACTATTTGCGTGACAGTTTGGTATATAAATACCAAAAACGTTGCACATTGGTTACTGTTCAACAGTTTCCAAGTCCCACGACCGTTCATGGACCGAATCCAAATTTAACTGGGCTCTTTAACCAGGCCCCGAGAACAAGTTATCCCTTGGGCCTCAATTACACTGGTTTTAATGGCCCAAATAAAAAGGGAACTCTGCACTACTTCATAGTTGTATCACACACACACACACATATATATATATATATATATATATATATATATATATATGTGGTTCTTTTGACTCCAGAGTAAGATTTTTAAGTCTTACTCGTCATCTTAATCGTTGATGGATAAAAATCAACGATTATTATTTGCAAAGTAATTAATAATTAATTAATTAATATGACTTCCTAAACTATAACCATTGGATGGAAGAAAATCAACGGTTAGGATAAGGAGTAAGACTTATAAATCTTATTTTGGAGTCAAATGATCTCTCCCCTATCTAATCACCATTGAATTAAAGAAAGAGAATGCTAAAGAGTTTTTGAAAAAAGAGAAAATATTAATCCAATGGTGATTAGATAGGTAATGAGTTGGTAGTAGAAGATTTTGGTAGTAAAAATATCTCTCCTATATATATAGTAAAAATATTTTGGTAGTGAAAATATTTTGGTAGTAATCCAATGGTGATCATTTGACTCCAGAATAAAATTTATATTCTTTTTAGCATTCTCTTTCTTTAATTCAATGGTGATTAGATAGGTAGTAAGTTAGTAGTAGAAAATTTTGGTAGTAAGAATATTCTTCCTCATATTTATAAGCCGTTGATATTTTTAACATAAAAAGGTGTGATACTTAAAAAATAAATAAAGATAGTTATACGGGCAAAAATGTACAATTGACGTAATTCCGTATCTAAAAAAAATTCACCTTTTTTTTTGGTATATATATAAAAAAAAAAAGTTTCACCTTTGATTATCTCAAATCAGTCGCAAGTTTAAATTGTATAAAATAATAAGACTTGTAATTGTGAGCGAAATATCGTTGCCAATAATTTACGGATTAGGATCAAAGTTACATATTATGTATTTTTTTTTTTTTTTGGATATTAATTACATATTATGTATTAATTGTGAGTGAAAATAATATCTATTTTCTTCAATTAATTCTATTGCTTTTTTTTATTATTGAAATTGTAAGTGGCGATAGACTTTTGTTTGAATAAGTTTTATATATATATATATGGGGGGGAGTAAAACAATGGTGTTTGGAAACTTAAAAGCCATAACTTGGAAGAAATAAATCATTGTACAATTTGCTTTGAGTTAAGGTAAAAGAAGGTTTGTCAAAGTCCGCAAAAAATTGACTTAAAGCGAATTTTTTTTTAAACAGTTACTTAGAAATTGGATGTAAGTTTTGGCCGAATCAGCAACATCTCATTTTTCATTTTTCAATATCCTCTTTATTTTTGTTGCATTCGTATTACGCGTTGAGTTTTAATGTTATAGTTTTATATTATTTGAGTCCAACCAAGCCAATGCCCTCTTGGTTGTGTAATGTGTCAGAATTAAAAAACCTAACCTCCATACATGAAATCTTTTGTACCCTCTTTTCATAACTCGAAGAACTCTTCTTTTAAAGAACATCAATTCTACGAGTGCGGTTGCGTAGTGCTGACTTCTTATTCTTTCATAGTATAATGAAAGTGCGTAATCAACTTAACCGAAATTGAATTGCAATGATCCAACTCAATTAATAGCAACCAATGTCGAAAATAATGGAATGTTAAGAGATATATAATATAAAATATAAAATTATTAGTA
>JAVKPL010001683.1:0-16978 GCA_032173675.1 Gastrolobium villosum
ATGTATTTTTCCTTCTTGGTTCATTACATATACTATTATGGTGCCGCGGACAGAATCAGTTTTTCCTTTCATGCAGTGCATTTGCTAAATTTCTGGAATCGTAGGGATGATCCAATACCTGTGCACTTTGTCGAGGGACTTATAATGGCCCTCGAGTACCTGGTTCCAACAATCTATATCTGTTAGTGATACCTTTTTTTTTTGTCTGTGTGTAAGGGCTGATTCCAGCGATTCAAGAGGTGATGCCTGGTGCACATCATCGATTTTGTGTGCAGCATGTTTGGAAGAATTTCATAAAACAGTGGAAAGACAAGGCAATTCGAGCCTTGGTATGGGAGTGTTCTAGATGCACCACTGTCCCACAGTTCGAGGAGTCAATGGCACGGTTGAAGGGAAGACGAGGCTGCATGGAAGTACTTGGATAACATTCAGCCCTCAAGTTGGGTGAAAGCTTATTTCAGCCACTGGCCGAAATGTGATAATATCACAAACAACATGGCAGAGGTATGGAATGCCAAGATTGTTGGATATAGGTCAAAACCAATTATCACTCTATTGGAGGAATTGAGATGCTACATTATGAGGAGGATGGCTGCACATCAGAGGGTGTTAGGAACTGTTCGGGGTAAAATGGATACTGCTCAGCAAAAGAAATTGGATCACTGGTACTTAGCAATTCATGGATCTGGCAACAAGATATGTATGAGGTCAGTGGGAAAGGTGATAGAGTTGGAGTGAATTTAACAACACATGCATGTGCATGCAATGCATGGCAGTTGACTGGGCTGCCTTGTGAGCATGCCATAGCAGCCATTTGTCACAAAAACGAGCCAGCCGAAAACTATGTCCATCAATGGCTTACAGTGGATGCATTGCATGCCACTTATGCACACACTTTAAACCCAGTGAATTCGGACAAGTATTGGCCTTCAACTGATGAACCCAAACCTCTTCCTCCAAAACTTAAAAGGCCAATTGGGCGTCCAAAGAAACATAGGAAGAAGGACCCAACTGAAGACCAAGGGAGCAGTACAAAGAAAGTAAAAAGGACATATACAGCCAAGTGTACTAAATGTGGTCAGACTGGACACTATGCCAAGAGTTGTAAGGGGCCACCAGCTTCCAAAACAGATAAAAGCCAAGCAAGACCACAATCTGTGAGTATTGGCTCTGACTCAGTAGATGAAATCCCTTTAAGTCAAGGAGGCCCTTCACAAGTTGTCCCTTCACAAGTTGGTAGTTCTCAGCCACAACAAGGCAACTTCAGAGGAGGCAGCCCACCTCCTTCAATTCCACAAGAAGCAAATGCAGTGTTGACAGAAGAGACAATGAAAGCAACAAGCAGTGGCACACGAAGCAGATTTTTGCACTTCATGACAACACCTGGTTTCAGGCCACCAAGGAAATCCTCAACAAAATGAGCTGCTGATGAAGAGGAACAAGGATATAAAGGAAATTTTTTGTAAATTCTGGCCATTTGTTTTTGGAGGCCTTATACAGTTATAATGTAATTTTTTTTATTCAAGGCCATATTGTATTTATAGGCCTCACTTATGATTTCTATTAGTTGCCTTCTATTTGTAATGCACTACTGTTTTCTAGTTCTAGGAAGACAATTACGTGTAACTGGTTATATTCTAGACATGCATGTTAAGTGCTATTTGTTTTGTGTCATGGGTTGATGCATGTTTTCTGGTTAGGTTGATCATTTACCTGCCATATTTTCTTGTTACTGGTTTGTGCTGGCCAAATTTTTTGGTTACTGGTCATGCCAAAATAGAAATAGAAATCTTCATGTTGCAGGTTTGTGCTGTTTAACTGGTTGCAGGTATCATTAAACAGATCATGACCAATTTTTTTGTGGTCAGGGACCAATAAGTGCCCCGACTATTTTGTCAGGGACCAAAACGACCCTCGAGAAATATTGCCAGGGACCTAAATGGTCCTCGTGTTTTGCAATCAGTAACAAAATATGCATAACAGTATGCAACTTCTGTATCAGCAATTTCATGAGTTATGCATCTATATCAGTAGCAATCTACATCAGTTTGTGATAAAATGTAGCAATCTTTTATCCTTCAATCGATGCCTAACTGTGCAATAGTCCATACTAACAGAAACTTAGCATCCAATACAACATTTCACCAAGGAACAAATATATGATGCCATCATAAAAAAGAGGAATACATTCAAGGCTTTTTTATAATAGGCCATATGATAATACACACAAACAGATTGGCACTAACACATAATTTGTATAACATAAAGAAGGAGTACTCATTACAATTCACTGAAGGAAAAATACATTTGGGTCATTTGTTTTCACTTTTACCACGCTAACAACAAACATACAAATCATGATCACAACAACACAAGCACCTAAGACCCTAGCTGACCTATCAACTGTCCTAATTTTTTTGTCCATCCTATCTAACTCCTCCACCATCTTCAGGCATATGTCATTCAGTTTTCTTTCCTGTTGATGAAGCTTCATTCCTTGCTCAGTAATCTTCACATCTTGCTCTCTCATCATCATCTCCACATACTTCAACTTGAAGTTAATTTCAGCAACATCCAACTCCACAGTATGAATTTTTGCTTCTTCCAGCTCCATGGGTTCATTACACATGTCATCTACCCATCTAAAAAAATCACAAAAGGGCTTCTTCTCCTGCAAAAACAAAAAACCACGCTTACCAAGTGTTCAAACTCATTAAAGGGCAGATTACAAATTCATACCTTGAAATTAGGACAACCAAGGAAAGCCCTGTTTGGGTTCCTCTCAGTTTTGGAGGTATAGACAATACTTTGTCTCCCACATTTGCACCTCCGACCGGCGGTCCTTGTCATTGTTCTCCCCCCCATTGCAGAACTCCCACTTGATCCCCCAATTCCAGAAGAAACACTCATCTTCTCCCACGCCCAGAAATCCGGTTGAGGGCTGAATGTTGTTCGTCAAGTTTCACTCATCAAAGTGCAAACATTTTGGGGGCGCATTGCTGATTAGGGATTTGGTCATCAATTTGGGGGGATGGAGTTTCCATTTTAGGGTTCGATTTGCCTTCTATTTGGGGATTTTTCAAAATATTAGGGTTCATTATTGGGGTTGTTTCAACCCATTTGCTTTAAAACGTCTTCGTGCTCTCCATGGACAGGTTTGCAACCCATTTGGACGAAAACGGCGTCGTTCAGAAATTCCAGCGTGTCAACCATCCAGTCCGCGTCAGAAGATAACGTGCCACATGGGCACCGTTAGTTTGACCGTGACGAACGAGATGACAGAAGGACTAATGTGGCCCCTTTTTTATAATTTTATGGACTAATGTGGTCCTTTTTTATTGCCAGGGACCAAAAAGGCTTTCGTGAATATTGCCAGGGACCAAAAAGGGTGTTTACTCTTAATTTAATTATGTATTCATGTTCCTATTGATTTATACACCTAATGTGATGATAACCTATGTCAATATCGTAATCTAAAGTACGTATGATAATATGATAATATTCATTAATTTAGTAATGGCTCATGATCACATTAAGATTGTAAAGAACCTTCGGATACACCACCCCAAAAGCTACCTCAGAGCATGGATAATGTAACAGGCCCAGCCTACCTGTGCTAAGAAATTCCACAAGAGAAAGTGGGGGACAACGAAGCTCTGATACCATGATGAATTAGAAGTTTATTCAGAAAAACACTTCTTCTTTTCATACCCACCAATGTCTACTGTAGAAGAGATTTGGAGCTTCCTTAAGTAATCCACTATAAGCTGCCAAGAACAAGCAATAAACCAATATCTATTAGTTAGTTACACAACTTGATACCTCTCGATTTTATCTTAATTTGGATGAAGTAACTAAATTGACGAATGACATTACATTAAGTTTTCATAAGAAAACTAATATTTTAACTCCGAGGGTGTAAAGATTATTAAAAAAAAAAACAAGATATGAAGGTTTAATTCAGTGATCCTTTTAAAAGAAAGAATAAAAAAAAAATTTGATAAATTTCATAAAAGAATTTGTATGAAAAACTTAATTATAATTCTCAATCTTCAAAATTATAATGGACCATTATAGTTTTACAATTAGCAATTTAGGTTGCATTTAGATAAGTCTCAAACTGTACTGATTAGTAGTCAATTAACCCTCGTAGGCTCGCACTCCTATACACCTACCTATTCAGCATTTATACTGACACGGGACACGAGACACGATACGACATGACACTTTAACACATTAATTCTAAAAAAATATTAGATCTCAACACATTAGAAAAAGTTTTGATATTAAATATTATTTTAAATTTATGTTATGTATATTATATTTAAAACTCAATAATTTTAAAAAAATGAAGTTAAACTTATAGTACCCATCAATTTTGCAAAGAAACATAAGATATCTCAAATATTTATATTAAACTCAATAAAATGGTAATCGTAATCCAACGAATCTAATAGTTGGAACTAAAAACGCAATGCAATACAACCTTTGAACTTTTTTTGAGTTTCTACAACACATGTTAGAGTGTCAGGGAGTGTCAGAGTGTCGGGAAGTGTCGGACACAATACGTCAGAGTTTTTAAAGTGTCGATACTTCATACACACCTACAATGTAACTTTAGGGTGGAAATAGAACTCACATTAAACATTTTATTTTGTCAAACCAACATGTTGACTTTGTTAAAAACACAAAACTCAATATATATTTTTTGGTAAGCTATTTCTTTTTTCTTTTTATGTATACGTAACAGTGTTTGTTTTAAATATAAAATATAAGATTGACGTTAGAAATTCATGTGTAAGAAAATTCCTAGAAGTTAATGAGCATAAGCTACAATATGGATCTTCCTTTAATTGTTATATAGGGAAAGAGGAATTAGCCTTTATCCCGCAGTTTTCGGTGAAAACTCAACCTACCACTCAATTAAAGGTTTAAATAGCATTATTTGCCATTTTTTTTTAAATATTTTAATCGATTCATAGCTTCCCGCAGAGGCTGATGTTAAGAAGGATCAAATACATTCTCTTATCATATTTACATAATTCCCTGATGCCAACTACTACCATTTGATTTTAATTGCCAATTTATTGTAAATCAAAAATCGATGATGTTATGATTCAATGGCAAAAACTTTTTTGCACATACATTATAGCTACGAATATAAAATTTATTGGAAGCACGTTAGCGCCATGTTCAAGTTGAATCTCGAGTGAGGGGATTAATACGGCTCATTGAACCAAAGAAGTTTTTTGAGTTTTCAATGTAATAATTTGATATTTGATTTCCGATATTTATCAATTAGAGTCCTTTAGTGTTGTTATAGGGGGAACCAGTGGCACGGAGTGTAGCTATCATCTCCCACATCACTCATATATTCTTTTTTTCCCCAATTGAGTGATGTTCCAATCCTTTTCGACACTCACAGAATTGTGTCAAGTGGCACAATCATATTAATTTCGTTACCATAAAATTTCGGAAAACCATAATTTTTGACTCGGATATCCAAATCAGATGGTTTTTTATGTCACATAACTTTCTGAGATCTATGCAATGACATCTCATTTAACATATTTTATCTTTCATAGACATAGTTCAAATTTGCAACAATAGTTTCACATTTTTACAAATTTGAATTGTGTTTGTGAGAGAGAAAATATGCAAATGAGATGTCATTGCATAAATCTTGAAAAGATGTGAAATAAAATAAATCATCTAATTTGGATACTCGAATCAAAAGTTATGCTCTTTCAAAGTTTTATGATAATGAAACTAACGAGATTGTGCCATTTGCCATAATCTTATGAACGCCGAAGGAGAAGAGGACGTCACTCAATTGAAAAAAAAATAAAAATATGTAAGTGACGCTAGGGGAGGGTCACAACACTTAATGTCATTGGGTCCCCTTTGATTCTAAATGATTCTCATTGATAAATACCGTGAATTAAATGCCAGATTAAAAAATTAAAAGGATAAAAATCTTATATCGGTCAAAAAGCCGGATTAAAACCACACCTAGGTAAGAGCATACATCATAATCTTTTAAAACAAATTAAAATAGATAAAAAAAAACACTGGTAAATGCATTTTTGTGACGTAATCATTTTAGGAACCACAAACTCTGTACTTATATTCCACAAATTATTTATCGAATAATCCACACGTCATTTTTAAGCTCCAACTCACATTTTATTTTGTCTTCTGGTTTTCAAAACAATAAAAAAAGGCTTTATTATCTGTCAATTATCATCCAATATCCCACAATATAAACATATAACGGAGTTGTAAAGTAATTCATAATTAGTGAGACGAAGAATAATGGCTCAGCAAGAATTAATACAAAAAGAAAACAATAGTGATGATCTAATTTCATGAGTATCATATGGATTATAGGTTCAAGCAGAGTTTTAGTTACATGCAATGACTTCTTTAGAAAGATAATTGAAATAAAATTTGGGTAAAGGATTTCACTAGTCAATCAAGCTAAGTTATTTTCATTGAGCCCAAAACAACGTCGTTTTGGGTAAAATCAAAGTATTTTTGTAATTATAATATATTGTAAGGTTATATTAATCTTTATCATTATAATTTTTTAATTTTATAATCATAAAATAACATCATTTTGAGCGCACTGAAATTGAAGAAATATTTTTCCCATAATTAACTGTCTTTATTGGAAACCAATTTTAAAGTAGTTGACTCGTTTGATGCTTCTCCTACATGCAACGGAATCATTTCGGTTTAGTTATTAGTGGTTTGTGCACTCAGATGGCATGTGACAGCTAATATATACATATTAATATTATCATATCAAATATTTCCATTATATGACTTAGATAATTACTAGTTCTAATTATATTTTAATTTTGTATTGATTATGTGATGTTTTTCTATTGTTGTTACTTAGGTACTTTTTTTTTTTTTTGGTAAGCTGACTAGGTACTTTTTTTTTTATAACAACTAGGTACTTTTTTTGTCATTATCTGAACTTATCATGGGAAAATATTAATATTAATTTTTTTTGGAAAACAATATTATTTATATTATACATCAACTCGCAATTTTTTAAATTTTGTATCTTTAGCTTTTGAATTTTCTTTTGATTATCTAGAAAGCTATATTGAATTAACCAAAAAATTAATAACTTAAATAAAGTGGTAATGTGATTCATTTAATATTATGTCATTTGTTTTTTTATTTATTTTTCCACAAATCATATTATTTTTAGGAATAATCAAAATATGACCAAACTAGGACAATACCCTTTTTATATATAATTGATGAACTTTTTTTTTTCAAATTTCTTTACCGGACAGCTTTATAATCGTGGAACTAATTTGGATACAATCACTATTTATTATTGTTTAATAATGGATCCATGTTCGAATCGGACTAATAGGTAATCGAGAAACCAGTGAATATATCAAGATAGTCTTATAACAAAAATAAATAAATAAATAATTATAAGATAATCTTATAACAATTTCTTATTTTTAAGGTAACTACAATACCTAACCCTTGTTTTGAAGTTAAAATATTTTTAATTAATTGTGACTGATTATTAGATTTTAAATCCGAGTTCTAAAATAATTTTAGATCTTCAAGATTAGGTACATATCTGTTAAGTCAGAAGACGTTAAACATGATTACAAAAAAAAAAAAAAAAAAAAAAAAAGACGTTCAACATGTTTGTGCTATTGATACTAGATTAAAACTTGCCAAGTACATAATAATAGAAAAGAAAGAATTTGAAAATGAATAAGCAGACAGTAGAAGTTTAAACTCTAGAATTTTGTGAGGCCATTGTATTTGTACACAAAATAGGTCTTTCGGGAATTTTCAGACCCTTCTCTTTGATTATTAACGTTGACTATGGCACAGGAAAGAAAGGGAAATTGGTTGAATTTGTGATCCTTTTGAATTTTATGTTATACTGACTTCTTAACACGATAAAATCCATATTAACAGAAAGTCTTGTTGAACTTCGATAACCCTTGCTTTTTATATGTAAAACGAAATTACAAAATGGGAATTAAATTACTTGAAATCAGGAGTGAAGCATGCACCCTTTTTTCACTTCACTTGACACAATGTGAACTTTGATAACTTGTGTTTTAAATAGCACCTTCATACGATCTCTGGCCTTATGCATTTAAAATATTTTGTTGGAAGAGGTTTATTGATTTAACGTAATCTCACATCAAAAGTATTAATCTTCCATTTGTCACCCAGATATATATTGTTTTATAATTATCATGTTACATGAGAATTGAAATCTCATGTTGCAGATATAAAAAATATGTGGGACCCATATGTTAGAAAAAATTATGTATAGAACTCGCATCAGCACGAAAATCAAAGGATGTGTAGGAAGATTTCAATTTGAGAATTATAAAACCCTATATTATAAAACCAAAAAAAAAAACACCTTCGTATTTCTCCTCCACTTAACAATCACCTTTAATAGAAGAAAGAAAGAAACAGAGTCAGAGCAAAAGGCAGAGACAGAGGAATGAGAAACGAGCTAATCTCAGCAAGACCCCATTCATAAAGAGAAAGAAAAAAAAAAGTTTTTGAAAGTTAAATGCAATCCCAGATTGCATACAACGTCAATTTGTGTAAGTCCCAGAGTTGGCAAAACCAAAGCATTGCTGAGTTCACTTTGATAAAAATATCATTTGTCAAATGCATTATGCAATGCCATTTCCTTCAAAAATCCCAGAACACAACCCAATCCAATTTTCTGATACCATAAAACCCGCTTACTGCGTCATATGTACATGCCACCTATACCCACACACACTTTCTACCTTATCATAACAACGTTCCTGTCTTCTGTCTCCCCTATTATTCCCTATATGTCTTTGCTTCTCTAGTTCTCTTTCCACCCATAGCCACCATATCAACCACCGTCACCCTAACCACAACACATATATAAAATTTTTCACACCCACCTCTTTTTTTTTTCCCCTATGAGGTTACCCTTTTTCACGACGAACACACACCACTATTCATTTCCCCTTTCCGCCACCGGCATCGTGCACAGGCCGCGGTGGCCGCGCATGAACGCCGCTCTTTCTTTCCGGCGGCGCCATCGCCGGAAAGACAAGGTGGTCGTCATCATGGGCGCTACCGGTACTGGAAAATCGCGCCTCTCCGTCGACCTCGCCACCCTCTTCTTCCCCTTCTTCGAAATCGTGAACTCCGATAAAATGCAAGTCTATAATGGCCTCGACATCACCACCAACAAGATCCCCATTGAAGAACGTAACGGTGTGCCTCACCACCTTCTTGGTAAGTTCGACACTAAGAACGGCGAGTTAACTCCTTTGGAGTTTCGCAGGATCGCCGGCGAAGTCGTCGCCGACATTACCTCCCGGAGGAAACTTCCCGTCGTCGTCGGAGGGTCCAACTCGTTCATTCATGCTCTTCTCGTTGAACGTTTTGACCCCGAGTCGAACGTGTTTGATGAGACTTCACTCACGATTGTCCCTGAGTTAACTCAGTTCAGGTACGAGTGCTGCTTCCTCTGGGTGGATGTTTCGTTCCCTGTGTTATCGGATTATTTGTTGAAGCGAGTGGACGACATGCTTGACTCGGGGATGGTGGACGAGTTGGCCGAGTTCTTTGACCCGGAATCAGGCGATTTGGAAGTTGACTCGGCGAGTCCGAGTGGGTTGAGGAAGGCAATTGGGGTGCCGGAGTTCGACCGTTATTTTAAGGAATACCCGCCACCGTTGGGGTCCCAAGGTTGTTGGGAGGAAGAGGGGGAGAATCGCATGCGGAACGGTGCATACGAGGGTGCTGTGAGGGCGATCAAGGACAAGACGTGTCATCTGGCGAAGAGGCAGATAGGGAAGATCCTGCGGTTAAAAAGGTCGGGGTGGGACCTACGGAGATTGGACGCCACGGCGGCGCTCAGCGACGGAGGGAGGAGGTTGGAGATTTGGGAGAGTGAAGTGTTGGAACCGAGCGTGAAGATTGTGAAGCTGTTCTTGAAGGAGTAGGTCTTGTCTTACAACTAAATCCAGCTCCTAGCCAAGTCGAAATTATTTTATTTTGTTTTTTCTGTTATCTCTCTCTAATTTGAGAAAATAGAAAAATTGGAAAGTATACATAAATGAAAGTTGGCAATTTGGATCACTAGCTAGGACCAATTTTTGGGGTTTGGAGTTGAGGTGAATAGGAGGGTTGATTCATACGTAAGTCCACAAATTCTGTTGATGAATGCAGCTTTGGTAACGAAGAAACACTTAAAACAAAAGAAAAGTAAAACAGTACAGAAAATGTTGAGCAATTTTTGTAGCTAGCAAGTAGCATTAGAGTTTTGTTTGTAGCTTTATTTTTGGTCCAATTCCTGTTTTTATTTTTTGAACCATCAATCAAAAACTTTTCGCAAGCTAAAATTGTAAATGTTGTAGGTATCTTTTCATCACGCATCTTTGCCTCACCCATGTATCTCACACATTTCAGTGAGTTTTAGTACGCACCCCATGTGAAAATGTGCACCGGGGATCATTGCAAAGATATGCTATCATAAGTTATCCCATTTAAATTTAGAATTATATTTATTTCATTCAACATGAAGATAAATTAAATTTTTACATACACATAATAAATGTGGGTCCCACTTCTATTTTTTTTCTTCAATTATTTGTGAGTCTCTCTTATAATTTTATTTCATTGACATAAGATAAATATCTCCAACAACATAAGAAAAACATTTCCCTTAATATATAGGATATAATTTTTTTTTAATATATAAAATCAGGTCAACGAAGTGACCCGTGACCCACATATTAAACTTGTGACTCCCCGGTTGAACCCATGACCCCTGACCTTGGCCGAGTTGGCAGTCGGGTTGCGTTTTTAGACAATGTGTGAGATCCATATGGGCTCATGTGAAAAAAAAGAAAGAAATATTTTCATCATGAGACAAAATATCTCCTGTTGCTAGACATTAGATTGCCCCAATGAATATATAGCATTTCATCAACGTGATTAACTCCTTAAATGCTCTATCAAATTCAATCTTAGTTTTAGACTATTTTCTTAAAATGGGCTAATCTTAAGTTTCTTAATTAATTTAGTAAGAACTGGATTTTTTTACAATTGATAGTTGTAAGTCTGGAAAAAGAGTATCAAATCTATTTGCTTATAATACATTTGATTTGTGATCGAGGGGAAGATAAAAAATATTGATGGATTGGGTGCTTATCACCAGGTCTCCAAGTCTTGTGATTTTGATATCAATTGTTGAATCGAGTACTTATCACCGAAAGACCTTTAGTGCAACTCTTTGTGCTCAATTTTATTAGCCCAAGTATTATGGTTTAATTTGACTCCAACCCATATTAGATATTGCTAAAACGCGATGTTGGCTTCAGCAACAATTATTATCTCCAACTCTTTGAGGATGTATATATTAAGGGGTGGCATTGTAGGTGACCCACCCCAACCTGTCTCCATCCCATCATAAAATGGATCAACTCATCCCACTTTTAAAAGTGCGTACAAAATTCTAACCTATCTTTTTATGGTGGGAAGGAAGCTAAACCTATTTATAGTGAAAAGCAAAGAAAGATAGACGAAAAAATGAGATTTAGTTAAATATTTTAGAAGAAAATTGAGATGTTTTACCCAATTACTGAATTAAGCTTAAAAAAAAAAATGCAATCCATCTCGACTAACGCCCACAATACACAAATGTTCTTTATTTGATACATTTAATTGGTTGCCTTTTTCTATAAACATAAAAAACTTGCCTTATTGAGCTTGTTACATCAAATTAATCAATTAACAAATTTCAGGAAGCCATTAAAAACCTACAACAAAGTATCATACTCATGGTTTAAGGACAATAGTATGAATTTAATGGTTTAAATTATTAATATTAATGAAGTCATGAGATGAATTACTATTAAGTTATATTTTTAAATGTTTAATTATATTATTTTTTATGCTTTTTTGTGTTTTAGAGAATTAGAAAGTGATGAAGTTACAAGCATCATGAATGTTGCAAAAATAGATGAGATTTCATTCGAGAAGTCTGGTGCTTGAGCCCGTGAGCCACACCTGAGCGCTGGAATGCAAAAAAAAAATAAACACATTATGTATGACTTTCCATAGAATCTTTTCACCGAAGGGTGCGATGGCTAGGGTTCTTGGAGAGCATAACTTTTTTTTTTGGTACAGTGGAGAGCATAACTTAATAAACAAGTTATTCATTCAAGAAGTCTGGTGCTTGAACCCGTGAGACTGTTGAAAGTATGAGTTATAAAGAAGTACCACATCATTTAGATATAGACATGACCATATAAAGTGTAAAAGACCCATAAATCCACGGCCTTAAGATTTTGAGTTGAGATATGGTGTCAGCCCACTTATTGTGTTTTATTGCTTGACCCATGGATATATCCCTCCCCGTACCATTCCCAACAGAGCCAACACTAAGCGCTGGAATGCAAAAAAAAAATAAACACATTATTTATGACTTTCTAAAGAATCTTTTCATCGAAGGGAGCTATGGATAGGGTTCTTGGAGAGCACAACTTATCAGTTCATGAACGAATCGGGCAAAGGCGGATCAACGAGTGGAAGCATTGGGATCAACCTTCTCCATCAACTATTCTAATGCAGTTTTTTTTTTTTATCTTTCTCTTCTTTTTCTTTCTTTGATGACTTTCAAATTTTGTTATCTTAGGGTTTGATGTAGAGGCGGAGGTGGGGGGAGGCTAGGGTGGGCGGCCGCCCCCTCCTCTCCCCAAGTCTTGAAGAAAATTATTTTAACTTAATCTTTTAAAGAGACCAAGGGCACGCCAAGGACTCCCCCTCCATTATCAACTTTCCGCTGCAAAATGTTATTGATATATAAAGAGCGAACTTGCTTTGAGTTAATGAGTTACACATTTAAAATGAAAATATGTTGTATAAATTTCAGAAAGCATTAATACATTATAATAAAGCTAGATAATTTTTATAATAAGAAGTGTTATTTTGGAGAGCTTTATTCATACTATTTACTTTTGCAATTTGGTGTGTTTGAATATGCGTAACTTTAAGGGAAGGTGCAAATAAACCCCCAAGTATCTTGAATCTCTTTATTTTGTTATGATAAGGCTATACTATAGAGGAAACTTAGATGCGCTATTGGTGAAAATGGCCCATGCGAAAGCTATTGGTGAAAATGGCCCATGGTGTCTTTTGTGGAATGATAGCCGGGGGGGGGGGGGGGGGGGGGGGGGGGGGATTGTCTACGTAATGCTTTAATAAGTTTGATAATAGAAATATTAGTATATGAACTAAGCCTGATAATCTTACCATATAGATATAATAGGAATAGATATAATACTTAAGCCCTTTTAAAAGATGTTAAGATATTAGGTTTCTTGAAATGGAATAAAATGTTAAGATAACAAGAAATTGGTTTTTAACTAACTGTGTTAAATTGATTGACCATATTGAAAGGGGTTGCAAATTTAATTTAAGGATTTTCATTTTATCCTTTAACATAACACAACAAACTTTCCTACACACACGACATTTTGTGGGGCCCACACATTTTAAAACAAAAGAAAATATATATGGCACGTAAAACGAATCTCTATAACATTACACAATTACTTTTCCTACAACATAATAAACATAAAATCTTTAATTTAAATTACACAAGTAAAAATCGGGGAAAGTGGAAACCCTAACCATTCATTATTGAGAACTCTTTGCATATTTTTTTTCAACCTTATTTGCATGTTCTTATTTTTTTGTATTTTTTTTTTGGTAAGCTGCATGTTCTTATTTTATATTAGTCTATACTTGGTTTTTTATTTTAATAGTTTTTAGATATTATTTGTATTACCAATTTTATTATTTAGATTCATCCAACTTAAGCAAAATGTTGAATTAGTGATTGATATATTAATCATTTTTGGAACGATACTCTTTCATATTAATTTATTACGTGTACTATCAATATATTTGTTGAGTCCGCAACAAAATACTTATAGAAGTTTAGAGACTAACTGTGATTTTTTTATTTTTTTTATAAACAAACTAACTATGATTTTTTTTTTTTTTTTTGGTTACAGCAAGGGGCAATGCCCCCACAAAATAAAAGAAAAGCAAACAAGAAGGAAGGAAAAAAACAGAACAAGAAACAGCAGAAAACAAAACATCAAACACTAGCAGAAAGCCAGGAACAAGCATCATCCTGTATTTCTCCTAGCAGCCACCTTATTCAGACCCGGATCCAAAAGATCAGCAGCAAGAAGATTTAACAGATCGCTGTGAGGGGAGGAGATTGATTTGAGCCCAAAGGAATCATCCAAAGCCTTCTTCGCAATCCAATCCGCACAGGTGTTGCTACTCCTAGGAATTTTATTCAATAAGACAGTCCACTCTTTCATTAAAAAGACTCGAATCTTAGCTACCAATGGCAGCTTTCGAGTATCATTACCATAATTGGTAAGAAGGCAAAACGCTTGAGAAGAATCAGTTTCCAACACTAGTTTCCTCCAGCCATGCTTCCAGGCGAAATCAAGTCCATAAAGGAGAGCCCAAAGTTCAGCATGCAGAGGAATGCAAGAGCCAATGAAGGCCGAGAAACCGCCACACCATAATCCATTCCTATCCCTCAAGAGACCACCACAAGCTGTCCGATTACCTTGCACAGCCCCATCCACATTTAATTTCAGAAAGTCCTCCGCAGGCCTAATCCACGATGTAGGAAGTTGAGAGTGAGAAGTTCCTGAAAATGTTTTTTTAAACTTAGCCAAACAGAACCTATTTTCCTCAATTTCTACAGCAATAGCCTTTGAAGGATCCTCAGGACGCTGGAAACCTTCTTCGTGAATTTCCTTATTCCTCCATAACCACAAAAAGTAGCAAGTGGTAAAGAAAGAGTCTCTCCAATCCTTGAGGTTGCTGTTGTTTGAAGTGAGATTCAGAATCATCCACTCCCTAAAAGAAATCACAGTGAGGAAACTTGGTGGAAGAGGGTGCAACATGGGCAACAACCAGCACTTTCTTGCCTTCCAACAATCTCTAAACACATGAAGGCAATCTTCAATCACATCAGGGCAGAAAGGGCACTTATTGGAACTACCACTCCACTTTGATATTGACTCTCTTGTTAACATTCTATCATGAAGCATTTTCCAGATAAGCATTTTGACTCTTTCCTTGCCTTTCCACTTCCAAATACGGTCCCAACAGTCAATGGGGGAAGAATTGCTAGAATCTAACAAGTTATTGTATGCCAGCTTAACTATGGAATGCCCAGGGTTCCAGTTAGTCCAAGCTATGCTATCCTCCTCGGCTTCATCATCTGGATGAGGAATGGCAAGAATTTTGTTCACCACATTAAGGTCAAAATGGTTCACAAGATAATGCCCATTCCAGCCTCCTTCAGAAAGGAAAATATTGTTGCTAATCTTTAAATCCAAGACCTCTTGAGAAGGAAGGGTATGAGTATGAGCAAGGAGGTTTGGGCTGAGACCAGTCCAATTGTCTTTCCAAAAATCAATCTTATTGCCATTACCTATTTGCCAAGAAGTATTGCTTATCATTTGAGGCCAGACCTTACAAATACTTTTCCACAAGTGAGAATCATAAGGTTTACTAACTACCTCTTTTAGCATATCTTTTCTCCTGCCATATTTAGATAGCAAGACTTGGACCCAAAGCTGAGATGGAGACTGAACCATATTCCAAGCACACTTTTGGATGAAAGCTTCATTCTGGATGCGGAGATTGAGAATACCTAACCCACCCTGGTTTTTAGGGAGTTGAAGGTGTTCCCAACCGATTGCATGATGCTTCCTATGAACCTCAGTATCTCCCCAAATGAAATTCCTTTGCTTCTTTTCAATTTCTTCACAAATACCCACAGGTAATAAGCTGTTTTGCATGTGGAACATAGGGATAGTGGAGATGACCGATTTTGCTAGAGTCACTCTACCTGCCATAGATAGACACTGATTTTTCCAACCATTGAGCCTATTGTTAACCCTATCCATGATCTCTCCATAGTGAAGTTTACTAGTCCGGCCATGTTTCATTCTGTATCCCAGGTATCTGCCCAAGTTTTTTGTTTGAGCTAAACCACTAATCTTCACTATCTCATTAGCAACATCAATTGGAACATTTTTAGAGAAGAAGATATTAGATTTTGGGTAACTCACCTTCTGACCAGACATGATCCCAAACTTTGTGAGGCACTCCATTACTGTCTTGATTTGGTCAATTTTGGCTTCTCCAAAGAGTAACAAATCGTCAGCGAAGAGGAGATGAGATATGGATGGTCCACCTCTACCAGCTGCCATTGGCTTCCACTTTTCTTTGCAATTGCATCAGAAATCAAGTGTGTCAGTTTTTCCATACAAAGCACGAAAATGTAGGGAGATATTGGATCTCCTTGCCTCAAACCTCTACTCGGAAGGATGCTACCAGCCTTGGAACCATTCCAGAGGATTTCAAGCTTAGCTGAAGTGATGCACTGCATTATGATATTCACCAGAGATTCTGGGATATTTATCTCAGACAACACTTTATATATAAAATTCCAAGACATCATATCATAGGCTTTCTCTAAGTCGATTTTGATTGTGAAGAATCCCCTTTTCCCTTCATTCTATTCATAGAGTGAACCATCTCTTGAGCAATGATAATATTGTCCTGGATTTGTCTTTTAGGAACGAAACTGACTTGTTGAGGAGAAATCAATTTGTTGAGAAGGGGTTTCAGCTTGCTCACTATAATCTTGCTGATACCTTTATAAAGAACAGGACACAAAGCAATCGGGCGAAATTGGTTAATCTTTTCTGGTTTTTCCAGTTTTGGAATGAGAACCAGAAAGGTTTTATTTAGATCCTTCACCTCATCCGGCTTCTCCCAAATCTGATGCACACAATCAACCACTTGCTTTTTCATAATATCCCAGTTTTTTTGGAAGAAAAAGCTGGGAAGCCATCTGGACCAGGAG